>CM029367.1:31187564-31316724 GCA_017165825.1 Hepsetus odoe
TCTTTGGCTGTTACTGGATCATCAGTTTTCATTTCTTCTGTCACTGCATCTTCCTCCGTCGAACCATAAACCTCCTCTTTGGTCTTCCTCTTCTCCTCATTTCTAGTAGCTCCATCTTCAACATCCAAATGACATGTCCAAACCAAAGCCACCTTGCTTCTCTAACTTCTCTAACGTCTCCAAAACGTCTAACCTGAGCTGTCCCGCTATTATACTCATTACTAATCCTGTCCATCCTCTTCACTCCTAACACAAGTCTCGACATGTTTAACTCCAACACCTTCAGCTCCATCGCCTGTCTTTTCATCAGTTTACCGTCTCAACCACCTCTTGCAGGTCTAGTTCTCTCTGTTTCTGAAACCATCACTTATTTTTGCAAATGTGAAGTTATTTATAATTTTTTGTTGTTTTATGTGATGCCACTTTTCTTGATTGCATACATTTTAAACTCAGTTGTAAAATTAATTATGTAACAAAAACTCAACCTTCAAGACCTTCACAACACCTCAGAACTTCATAGTGTTTTTTTATACTAAGGAGATACACATTCTGCATTTTCACTTCAAATCTGTACCTGCTTCCTGGAAGGGTTATGTTTCTAAATGAAGGCCTTAGATTTGCCTTGCCCAAGGGCACTTCAGCCATGAATGCAGGAGAAGACGACTTTTTTAACATTAGGCTACGGTTGCCTCTAAATTCAGATGAATATTACAGTGACATTAAGACTAAGCTTTAAGACTAAGTAAGATTAAGATTAAGTTTTGGGTTTGAGAACGTACGTCCTGAATGTTGAGTTTTGTGAATCATCATGAAGCTCCAAATTCACCTGTGTTTCTCATCTCCATCTGTCTCCAGCTTTCCATTTGTCGGAAACAGGTACATTTCCCCCCCTAAAATATATATATATATATATTTATGATGAGCATCAGTCTTCACATGTACTTCACATGTGTTTTCATGTGTAATTTATATATTTTTTTCAATCAGCATTCATTATGCTTCCAAGCTGCAAACTTAACACAAATATACTTACTGGGCAAGCAAACCTGAAACCCTTTTTATTGTAGGTAACTCATTCATTTATTTAGTTATCAACAATGAATTTATTTAGTTATCAACAATGAATTTATTTAGTTTTGTTATTTTGTCTTTCTCTCTGTCTCTCTCTCTCTCTCCTCCTCCTCCTCTCTCTCTCTCTCTCTCTCTCTCTCTGTCTTTGTCTCTCTGTCTCTCTCTCTCTGTCTCTGTCTCTCTCTCTGTCTCTGTCTCTGTCTCTGTCTCTCTCTCTCTCTCTGTCTCTGTCTCTGTCTCTCTCTCTCTCTCTGTCTTTGTCTCTCTGTCTCGCTCTCTCTCTCTCTCTCTCTCTCTCTCTGTCTTTGTCTCTCTGTCTCTCTCTCTCTCTCTCTCTCTCTCTCTCTCTCTCTCTGTCTTTGTCTCTCTCTCTCTCTCTCTCTCTCTGTGTCTCTGTCTCTCTCTCTGTCTCTGTCTCTGTCTCCTGTCTCTCTCTCTCTCTGTCTCTATCTCTATCTTTCTCTCTCTCTCTCTGTCTTTGTCTCTCTGTCTCGCTCTCTCTCTCTCTCTCTCTCTCTCTCTCTGTCTTTTGTCTCTCTGTGTCTCTGTCTCTCTCTCTCTCTGTCTCTGTCTGTCTCTCTCTCTCTCTCTGTCTTTGTCTCTCTGTCTCTCTCTCTCTCTCTCTCTCTCTCTCTCTGTCTTTGTCTCTCTGTCTCTCTCTCTCTCTCTGTCTTTGTCTCTCTGTCTCTCTCTCTCTCTCTCTCTCTCTCTCTCTCTCTCATCTTTGTCTCTCTGTCGCTCTCTCTCTCTCTCTCTCTTTGTCTTTCCTCTGGCTCCTCTCTCTCCTCTCTCCTCTCCTCTCCTCTCCCTCCTCTATCTTGCATCTCTCTCTCTGTCACGCTCTCTCTCTCTCTCTCTGTCTTTGTCCTCTCTCTCTCTCTCTCTCTCTCTCTCCTACTCTGTCTTTGTCTCTCTGTCTCTCTGTCTCTCTCTCTCTCTCTCTCTCTCTCGCTCTGTCTTTGTCTCTCTGTCCTCTCTCTCTCTCTCTGTCTCTGTCTCTCTCTCTCTCTCTCTCTCTCTCTGTCTTTGTCTCTCTCTGTCTCCTCTCTCTCTCTCTCTCTCTCTCTCTCTCTCACTCTGTCTTTGTCTCTCTGTCTCTCTCTCTCTCTCTCTCTCTGTCTCTGTCTCTGTCTCTCTCTCTCTGTCTCTGTCTCTCTCTCTCTCTCTCTCTCTCTCTCTCTCTCTGTCTTTGTCTCTCTGTCTCGCTCTCTCTCTCTCTCTCTCTCTCTGTCTTTGTCTCTCTGTCTCACGCTCTCTCTCTCTCTCTCTCTCTCTCTCTCTCTCTCTCTCTCTCTCGCTCTGTCTTTGTCTCTCTGTCTCTCTCTGTCTCTCTCTCTCTCTCTTCACAGGGACCTGGCTGTCAGGCTGCTGCAGATGATTCCTGATAACGAGATCCTTTTAGCCAAACTGTGTGCCTTCTATCCCGGCAGCTCCGCGGAAATTAACGACCTGCATGAGAAGGTGAACCACTGGACCCCATCTGGCCAGTAAAGGGTTAACTTCAGCTGCAGTCTGTGAAAAACTGATAAAATAGGTTTAAAAGTTAAGACGTATTTTAAATGTTCAATTAAAGAGGTAGTTAAAGAATCTTTAGTGGAATGTAAACCAGCTCTCTGGAATACATACAGTACAATAAAACAGACGATGTTGTGGAATCAACACAAATAGAGCAGTAAAAATGTTCCTTTCATATGTACATTGTGCAAACAAGCATAACAATCCATACTAGATGATATACATTATATAGAAAAGTGGAAAAGCAAGATACGCTAAAGCTGCCGTACGCTTCGGGCACATCCAGTTTAATGAATGAGTGTGCAAAGAGTGTTAAGTTACTATAACAGGCACGTCAGATATGTGAAAATGCGTCACATATTTAGTGCAGGATTATGTAGATTATGTGGAGCATTATGTGCCTGGGGGAGCAGTGATGGGGGCGGTACCTTGCTCAGGGCAAACTCCCTTACTGCTCTGACTGAGGAGGCTATTGGCCTGTGATTTCTTTTTTAGAACCAACTCCCTGATTTGAGTAGCACGTGGTCATGTTCTGCAGGAAGGACAGTGCACATCCAGAGATGTGATCAGATTAGAACATCATTCTGGATTTAAGTTTCATTAGCTTTAATTATCTTTTATAAGCTTCATTCTGAGGAACAACAACCCAGAGATCTTTAGAACATTGATCTTATGCTCAAAATCACTTTCACAGATGAGTGAGAGTTCAGTTCTTTTTTTAGATCTGAAACGCATGGCTCGGGCTACTCTGTGATGGTTGTGTTCGTGGTTTTGTCTCGTCAGTGCGGCTTCCCGGGCCTGGATGAGTGTAGAGAGCTGGCAGAAGCAGCGCAGGATGAAGGAGAAATCCTCCAGACTGTGAAGTATTACCTGCTCAGTCCTGAACCTGAGAAGGCCCTTCCCATCGGGATCACGTTCGTCAAAGGTGAATTTCACACCGAACTTTCACACCGACCATCCTCTCCCACCACATCCATGAACCTCTTTGTCCTTCCTCTTCTCCTCTTTCCTGGCAGCTCCATCTTCAACATCCTTCTCCTGATATACTCCTCATCTCTCCTCTGGACACGTCCAAATCAGCGCGGTCCTCTCCAACCTGAGCTGTCTCGTTCCTAATCCTGTCCGTCCTCGTCAATCTCAACACAAATCTCGGCATCTTTAACTCTGACACCCCCAGTCCTTTCATCGGCGCTACCGTCTCCAACCCGTATAACATAGCTGGTCTCACCACCATGCTGTAAAGCTGCCATTTCACTCTTGCTTGTACCCGTCCATCACAGATCACTCCTGCCTCTCATCTCCATCCATTCTGCTGCATCAAAATTACTATATTATATTAATTCTATGACTTTCTGTTATATTATGCTCACTGGCCACATTATTAGAAACCCCTCCAGATCTGTAACCACAAACCAATCTAATGGAGGTCTAAGGTGGTGTTTCTAATAAAGTGGCCACAAAGTTTTAATTAAGAGGAGGTTGAGTATACATCATGCCAGAGGTTCAGAGCAGAATTCGAAAGCGATTGTTTATTCTCACAGATCAGCTGAGCTCTCCTGATTGGACTGTGGACTCTGTCTATCCCGTCCTGGACCTCTTGAGCTACATCAGGACTGACCGGCTCATTCTGACCAAGTGCAGTGAGTGAGTGTGTTTATGTCACTTTCAAAAAAGCAAACCATGGACATTTACAGCGCAGAGGTTTTCTCGCCAGCACATGGTTCTGATTTTCCACGTGTCTCGTCCCAGGGACCGGAACGAGCTGCTGATTCTCTGTGGCTATGTTGGAGCTCTGTTGGCCATCGGAAGACAGTACTCCAGCATAGTGCCAGCACTGTATGAGTACACAAGGTAAAGGTTGAACAACAGTCTTCACCTTTTTTTTTTCTATATTTTGCATAATGAAGTTCTTGAGAGGGACGGTGGTGCAGTGGGTCAGCGAGAAGGATCTGGGTCGGATTCCCAGGCGGGATGGTCCGGGTCTTTTCTGTGTGGATTTTGTTTGTTGTCTGTGTGGGTTTCCTCCAGGAGCTCTGGTTTTCTCCCATCACCTGGACATCAGGTGGACTTGAGATGTTAAATTGAGTGTGTTTCTGTGTGTCTACACTGGGATGGACAGGTGATCTCTTCAGGGTTTCCCTGCTTTTCACCAGTTACAGCTGGGCTAGACTCCAGCACCCCCTAATGACCCAAATACATCCTAACTAAGACAAGAGGCTCAGAAAATGAGTGAGAGAGAGATGTTTTTGAGATTTAGCTTAATGTGAAACTGTAGAGAAATCATTTTAAATGTATCCATTTATTTCCACCAGTGAACCTACACGTGATGTTAAATGACACGGTGATGATTGTAAAATAGTCCAAATTAATCTTTTTTTTTTTGGGTACTATTTTGTAGCACCACTAGTGTGTTTGATTCTACCTCAGTAGGTTTGTTCCGAAAGGTAAAGCTTCTAAGATTTGTGATGGAAGTGATGAGATGGACAGGATGAGAAACGCTGTGCTCTGGAGACAAAGTTAGAGAAGTGAGACTGCGTTGGCTTGGACATGCACAGAGGAGAGACGAGGAGTATAGGAGTATGTCAGGAGAAGGATGTTGTGGATGGAGCTGCCAGTAAAGAGGAGAAGATGATGGACAAAGAGGAGGTTTATGGAAATGGTGAGAGGAGCAGTCGAAGAGGAGCAGTTCCTTCAGAAAGGGGTTAAAGTCTTAACATGTTAATTGTTGTTATTCCCCTAAAAGATCTTTCCAGTCCAGCCTGTTCTCCATGCACTGAAGTTCATGCACTCAACCCCATCCAAACCCTCTATGTCTCATTTTTCTCTTCTGGTTCTGTGGCTCTCTCTCTCTCTCTCTCAGTCAGCTGCTGAAGCGGAGAGAGGTGGCAGTTCCGCTTCAAATTGAACAGCTATCAGTGGAGCTAGAGGCCTGGAGAGTCTGCACACACTCACTCAACAAGTTAGTCACACACACACTGGAGATGATTTCACATTTACATTGTTCACCTGGACACTTCATCCTAAAGCTGAACGTCTCCCTCAGAGGAGCAGAGGAGACGCCTTATAGCCCCCCGACGGAGGTGCAGAAGGCTGAATACAGTCGACTCCTGAGCCGAATGAGGGAGGAGCCTCTGAGGGGCCTGCAGGGGCCAGACTACGTCACAGGCTCCAGCCTGCCCAGCCACTCTGACGTGCAGATCTCCTGCTTTACTGGCCTCAGGATACAGGCAAGCCACCCATCCTCACCTTTCTTCTACCTTCAGCTCTAAAATGTTTAAATCCAGGTACAAGCACTGGGAAAACCTGACACATCCAAGAAGTCCTCTCATATCAGACACACTGTACAGCTCTGTCCATCACTGTCTCCATCCTGTGAATTAGCAGAGCAGTAGGCCTTAAGATGCTGAGCATTGGGAGGGACAAGTATGGACGGGATTAGGAACGAGCATATTAAAGGGACAGCTCAGGTTGGACGATTTGGAGACAAAGTCAGAGAAGTGGAGAGAGAAGAGGCTGTGTTGGTTTGGATATATGCAGAGGAGAGACGAGGAGTTTCTTAGGAGAAGGATGTTGTGGATGGAGGTGCCAGGCATGAGGAGAAAAGGAAGGACAAAGAGGAGGTTTATGGATGTGTTGAGAGAGGACATGCAGGGGGTCAGTGTAAAAGAGGAAGACACAAAGAACTGGAAGACAGATGATCTGCTGTGGTGATCCCTAATGGATGAAAAAGAAGAAGTTGGATGCCCAAAAGTCTTGGAAGGGTTATATTTTCCTTCCCAAGATCCAGACTTTCTTGTATTTTAATGTCTTATTGAGGAACAGTTCTCCAGATCTTCCTGAAAGACAGTGTTGTTGTCTCTCATTTTCAGTCCAGTCTCTGTACCTGAGCAGCTCTCCAGATCTTCCTGAAGGACAGTGTTGTCTCTCATTTTCAGTCCAGTCTCTGTACCTGAGCGGTTCTCCAGATCTTCCTGAAGGACAGTGTTGTCTCTCATTTTCAGTCCAGTCTCTGTACCTGAGCAGTTCTCCAGATCTTCCTGAAGGACAGTGTTGTTGTCTCTGGACATTTCTGGATCAAGACTTTTACACAGTTCTATAGGAGATGTGATAGCAAAGGCATATAATTCTCAGCTTTGGACCAAGTGGTTATGGGTTCAAGCCTGGCTTTGATCTCCAGCACCATTTAAGCAAGACCTCCTGTAATGATATAAGTGCTCGTTGTTTCTGTTCACTGATGCCAAAGTTAATGCTTGTCTTTTCTCTCTCGTTCAAAGGGTCCAGTGTTCTTCCTGGAGGACGGCAAGTCGTCCATTTCGCTTAATGATGCCTTGATGTGGGCCAAGGTGAACCCTTTCTCTCCGCTGGGGACGGGTATTCGTCTCAACCCCTTCTAAGCACACACACACGCGCACACACACACACACAGACACACACACACACACACACACACACACACACTAGAAGAGTGTTAACAGTATTCAGTCCCATCATGGACAAGGACATCGGTTTCTAACACAGAGATGAGAAGTGTGATTCAGATCTTTCTGAGGTTTTTCCATCGAGTTTTGTTTTTTTAATTTTGTTTCAGTTTTATTTTTTGCAATGATGTATTTATGCAGCGCTGTTTTACTAAAAGCTGGTTTTAATGTCAAATAGTTTTTTTGAAATTTATTTATTCATTTGAATAGCTCTCACATTGATGTTGAAAGTACATCATTTTTTTTTGTTTTTGTTTTTTTTAAGCAGCTCCATGCGCTTGCTTGCTGTTTGGAGTAAATATTTGTGCTTTGTGTGGTTTTTAAAGGAGAAATTTCATGGTTTATTTGCTTTAGTCTTCAGACTAACTCGGCTGGAGTGTCTGTTCTGCGATGAGCCGTAGACGCACCTTTGAGTTTCAGCAGAACCGTTAAATAAGCTTTAACATGTTCCGAACTGTACATTGTGCTCACGATTTAGCAACGCTGCTTCTTATTCAGGGACTTTTGTTTTTAGGGATATTAAGATGTAGGTCTGGGTCAACTTTAAAGAATGTATTACAGTCGTGTGCAAAAGTTTAGAAAGTTAAATTCCATTTTTTGTTAATTGTTTGATTGAAAATAAGTTCAGAAAACAAACTAATGCACATTTTAAGGAGCAGTTACTGTTGATTTGCTGAGTTAACCTTAGTGTGGGGGCATAAATATGCTGTGATTTATTTTCCCCTTCAGTTAAAACGGACTAATTTTGAGAGGTGGCAACAGTATAGACTCTGAAAAAAGAAAAGAAGAGATATGATTCAACTGTTTTGCTCAGTACAAGTGAAAAAGTGCTCTTAAAAGAGAAAAAAAAAAGGTACAGGAATGTACTCGGAATATTAACGTTAAAAAGTACAGGAATGTACTGAGAGTATAAAGTAAAAGTACAGGAATGTACTGGGAGTATAAAGTAAAAGTACAGGAATGTACTCAGAATATAAACATAAAATGTACAGGAATGTACTGAGAGTATAAAGTAAAAGTACAGGAATGTACTCAGAATATAAACATAAAAAAGTACAGGAATGTACTGAGAGTATAAAGTAAAAAGTACAGGAATGTACTCGGAATATAAACGTTAAAAAGTACAGGAATGTACGGAGTATAAAAGTAAAAAATACAGGAATGTACTGAGAGTGTAAAGTAAAAAGTACAGGAATGTACTGAGAGTATAAAGTAAAAGTACAGGAATGTACTGAGAGCGTAAAGTAAAAAGTACAGGAATGTACTGAGAGCGTAAAGTAAAAAGTACAGGAATGTACTGAGAGTGTAAAGTAAAAGTACAGGAATGTACTGAAAGTGTAAAGTAAAAGTACAGGAATGTACTGAGAATGTAAAGTAAAAGTACAGGAATGTACTGAAAGTGTAAAGTAAAAGTACAGGAATGTACTGAGAGTGTAAAGTGAGACGTGTCTCCTCTGAAGGACGTCTGGAGCGTCTGTCTGTGCTGAAAGTGAACTGAATCTCACTCCATATTAATAGAATTAAAGACTATTAAAGCCTCGAACTTCAACTCCAATAAAAACAATCTACTGAAAATAATCCACATGAACTTCGAAACTTCGTCTCCTTCACTCTGTCCTGCACCGATGGAGACACAGAGAGACGTCTTTTGTTTGTGTCCATTTAGTCTGAAATGGGTCTGGATGTTGGGAAGGTGATGGAAAATCATAATAAGGGAGAATTCCCCTCCAGTTAATCAGTCTAAAGAGATATCTGTGGAAACTGCTTTAAAATGTGCAGTATGTGTAAAGTGCCGTTTAACCAACTCACTTTTGCACATGACCGTATTTCTGTAATGCTACGTTAATTATTACAGTTACGGCCATCGTTCGGTTTTCCGCCTCATTTTGTGCAGTCGATGAGAACTTAACCTACGAGGCAACAGGTAAAGATGCTGTAACTCATGTAGGAGAATGCGTCTAGTCTTGCTGGGTGTCTAGAGTGTGTGCCTTAAATTAGGAAAGGGAAGAATCTGAACAATATTATCCGTGTTAGCATGGCTTAGATGGAGTTCAGAGTACATCAGTGTAGCCTACTATAGTGTATCCGTCCTTTGTGGGTGAGAAACAAGACAAAATATTTATTGATGCTGATAAATCAATACTACGTTCATCAAAATGCACTGTGAACTGTATTAATGTATGTATTTGTTTATTTCCTTGTATATTTTGGGTTCAAATCCACAGCCGAACAGGGTGTAGCCTGCATCGTCCACTGTCCTTCAGCCATAGACAGCAGTAGGTGCAGGAGGTACAAAACTTTGGTTCTTCATCTGTTTCTTTTTTATAACGCTGTTCTCTGAAAAATGTAAGATAAGGACACCATGCTTTTAGAGCTGCACTTGCCTGAGGAGTACGAGGCAGTCGGCACTGGTATGTGATCACAGTGATTCTTATTAAAATGAAGGAGTCTAACACATGGGTTCTTCTACTCTTTCTTGCTGTTCTCATCTTCTGGTTTCTGGCAGGAAGCTGGAAGAAGCATGAAGCTGGTGAAGGCTAGTTTGTTCGCTTTCTTGTTTGAGTAGTGCTGTTGTCTCACAGCGAGAAGGTCCTGGGTTCGATTCCCAGGTGTCTGGATCCTTTCTTTGTGGAGTGGACATATTCTCCCCATGTTTCCTCTGGAAGCTTTGGTTTCCTCCCACCGTCTAAAGACATGCCGGTCAGGTGGACTGGAGATGTCCCCTAGATGTGAGTGTGTTAGTGTGTCCCCGCCATTCATCCTGTGTGAGCTGGGATTGACTCCAGCACCACCCGCGTTCCTAATCAGGACAAGTGGCCCAGAAAATAAGTGAGTGAAAGTGGATCTTCCCAATTCTGGCTAGGAATCAACCCCAATCAACCTGCTTGGAGAACATGAATCAACAATTCAAATAAACATCAAGCTTGCAGACACTTAGACTAGCTGCACCACTTTTCAAGGCAAGTTTTTAAGTATTTAAGTTTTAAAATGTGCACCTTTTAATTGATTCTAAAAATGAAAACAAGTAACACATACAGCGGTGGCCTAGTGGTTAGGGCGTTAGACACATGATCGGAGGAATGGGGGTTCGAACCCCTTCTCAAAAGGTTGCCCTGAGGTACCCTTGAGCAAGGTGCTATCCCCATCACTGCTCCCCGGGCGCTTTCAGTAGCTGCCCACTGCTGCATGGTGTTTGAGTGTGCATGGGTTAAAAGCAGAGGTCCAATTTCGTTGTGGTTCATTGTCTGCTGTGCAATGACAAGGGTTGTCACTTTCACTTTTTTTCACATACTTTACAGTGAACAATGAATTGTTTATCTGCCAATTAATGATTATCTGCTGGATTATATTTGCTGGAAAAGCAAAAAATGTGGTCTGGCACATTTTATGTTTCAATTTTTCCTCACTCACTCATTTTCTGAGCCACTTGTCCTAATAAGGTTCAGGTGGTGCTGGAGCCTATCCCAGTTCTCACAGGACAAAAGGCCGGGACACACCCTAGAAAGGTCCATCGCAGAGCAGATACACAAATACACTCTCACACACACACACACACACTCACATAGGGGTTTAGCATCTCCAATCCACCTGCAAACACATGCAGACCCAGGACCTTCTTGCGGTGAGGTGACAGCACTACTGCATCACTGTGCCAACTTCTCATTTTTGTGAAACTGCACTAAAAATAAGAAAATAGGTTCTCCGTAGAGTATGTTTATACTTTTAACCTAGAAAGTCAATGAAACATTTGTCTGAATGTCAAATTTATTAGCAAATACAAAAACACATTTTATCTCCTTATTTCTTGAGGGGCTTGTTTTTCTCATTTCTAAATTTACTTCAAGCAAAGATGGGATCTTTCTCATTTTTTCAGAAGATGATGCTTCTTCTTCAAAACAGTGGATCTTGCCTTTAGAAGGGGGGCTAATAGTTGTGAAAGTAGCTGTACGCACCCTTCTCATCCATTTGTAGGTCCTACTTTGTACTTTCACTCACTGTCCACTTGTGTTACACCATCTATTTTGTATCTTCGCTGTATAGGTGGACTGTAGCCCAGCATTTAAGTCATTCAGACCCTTTTACAAAATTCCTCATTTGTGGGTTTCTGTCGGAGACCATGAGCATTCATGTACAGTGGTGTTTGTCCCACAGCCCATCATTATTCACCTAAAAGCAGCTCTTTGGTATTTAAAACTTGGACGGAAAAGCAGGGAGAGGATGGCATTTTCCCATGTATCATTTGTTTATTTCCACATATACTTTTTACATGCTCTGTTTTAGCAAAATACAGTCACGTGCGCTGTGATAGCTGAGCAGACTAAGTCACATGTGATTTAACTGGGAAAATGGGGTAAGACATGGAGAACCTTTCTTAACCACTGACATTCACATGAAAAGGTTTGGAGACCTTTTCAGACATTGTTTGTAACAATCAAATGAAGCCTTGAGGGGTTTTTCTGGTCTCCTGCTTAATTAGCTTCATTAAACCAAAACAGTTTGACCCAAAAAGAAGTGTCAACTGAAGACACATCAGGGTTTGAGTTCCCCAACTTGTACTTTTGAACTACGAGGCTACAGATGCTTACAAGCAATGGAAGCTCATGAGCAACGCTCACTCATTTTCAAAAGGCAAGGAAAAACCTGGACAGGTTGCCAGTCTGTCACAGGGCACATGGGGCAATTTTCGCATCCCCAGCCCATCTGACGCGCAGGTCTTTGGATGGTGGGAGGAAACTAGAGCTCCCTGGAGAAACGAATCGAACCCAGGATCTCCTCACTGTGAGGCTACCCACTGCTTGTAGACAACAGCCATGAAGGATCAGAGCCACATAAGCAAGTCTGAACTTCATTTAATCTGTTGTGTTCAGACTGACATGTCCTTTTTTTAGGGTCCCAGACGTTCTCTGTTGGAGCATAGAGGGTTAAAACTGATCAAATACTCCATTACCGAATAACGATTTAAATAACAAAAACTTCAATATTCCATTTTTTGGGGCAGACGTAAAGATTTTGATGAAGACCAGAAACTCCTCAGCAAGGCTCCTTTTAGGTGATTTGTCATTTCTGATTTTGTCACATCTCTTTCTTTATCTACAAGTGTCGCCCATGGTCTCTGTTGGAACAAAACCTCCTATCTACCATTTTTTGTTTCATGTTATGTTCTTTTTAATGAGAACATTGCTGTTTTTGATAGTTTTACATATGGATACATCCCTTTTTGTAGATGCAGAGAAATACTACTTTATGCTGTAAGTTAAAGTTCTGTCAGATATGGAGACGGATGCGTCTGACTGGACTGTTCCTCTCCTAAATGAAACTGATGATTAAGAAGGACAAAAAAAGAAGACAAATATTATCTTCATGGTATAATTTAGAGCTGACGTTTAAAGTTCATCATCAAATCTCCAAGAATGGGACTCTTCAGGAGAAGGAAAAACATACAGGTCTCTGCAAAATCTTGAGCCACCACTGATTTCTTCATGTTTTGCTTCAAAAGAGCCAGACTTGTCTTATTTAATGTAATACAGAGATGGGAATGGCATTTGTGGCTGCACAGGGATACTCGCTTAAGAACCAAGCGGATACAGGCTCTCCAGCACTGCCACCATTGAGTTCTTGAGTAAGAACCCATAACCCCAAGTTGCTCCAGGGGGACTGTCCCTGTAATCAAGAATTAGAAGTCACTCTGGGGTAAGAGCATCAGCTAAATGCCATAAATTTGTCAACCAATCAGTGCTCAGAACCCTACTGAGCATAAGCTGAAAGGTTTGTGAGAGAGAAGAGTTGCCGGAGAGCGTCCTAACTTTCATATTCTGTCACACTCTGAAGCTCCCATTAAAGAGGAACAACTTAATTATGTGGTTCCTTTCTCCATGCCATGCACTGCAGTCTCATTAGTCTCCAAAAGTGGCCAGTGGACGAGCCCAGTTGCACTAGCTTAGTATAGCTATTTGCATTCAGAGGGACACGTCACAAACTGGTGTCAGATGTGGGATTACCAGGAGAAGTAATTGCATGATCCACAAAGCAGTCAATGCAAAAAAAAAAGAAAATATCATCCTTAAATTCATGCAAAGTGCTTGATGGCTAATTAGCTACCTAGTTTTCAGAGGAAAACAACCCACAAAGTGTGAAGAAAAAATGAAGGAACTCTCAAGAAGAAAAAATTAAATTAAATCATTTTTTAAAAAGATAAAAATACAGAAAATTGAGTCTGAAGAGTTATTCCAGGTAGAGTCACCTGCTCACTTGAATGGCTACAGTTTTTGATAGACCTGCTTCAGCAGGCGTTTTCCAGTCTTGGTCCAAACAGAGGTCTCAGAAAAGAACATTTGGGAATCTCATCCAAAGCATCCAGAAACTGCAGAAATGACCCAGTTTGTAAATATTTGTTCCCATTACATGCCACCTGAACATGTCAGGGAGGCGCTATGGCCTTCTTAAGACCAGCTCAATGGTATGACCAGGCAGACCAAGCTAACACTGCATTGGTTGAACTGCTGATTCCTGATGCCCAAATTCAACCAATCAGCAGCTTGCAGTGTTAGCTAGCTCTTCCTGGCCCTACCATTGAGCTGGTCTTAAGGAGGCCATAGCCCTCCCTGATATGTTCAGGTGGCATTTTCTAAAGAGGTCCACCACCTGGTCACATCCAGGAGTAGATTTAAAGCTACAAGATCAGCTGGCAGCTTAAGCATTTCTGTAGGAACTTCAAATCATGTGTGAGGTGAAAACAAGGTCCCAGTCATCCTCCCAACAGCTCAGAAACTGGTGAAAGCTCACAAGCAAAACTAGAGAGCAGCCTTAGGATGGGATGCTGATGTAATCGGAAGCGCTTATTGCATCTCCAGGGCAAAAGGGAATGATGAAGGGAAAAAAGTGACACGACACCACAGCACCAGAGACCGGTCACTATCCAACCTCACATCAGTCTAGGATGCTAATCGATGTGGTGAAAAAACTTCTACATTTCAGTAGGGTGCCTAAACCAGTGGAGCCCTAAACTCTAAAGCAGGACTAAGAGATGGAGATGGAGGAAAATGTGGTATGCAGTCTGTCTCCTGTGGATGTTCATCTGAAGATGGGTGTAAAACTGCAACTGTAGCTGTAAGGTATGGGCATTATGAATACACAAGGATGCCTTTTGTTCTATGCAACACTCCTACATTTCAAAGTGGCACAGAAGTTGGAGAAAACGCAGAAATAGTTCTCCAGATCTTCCTGAAGGACAGTGTTGTTGTCTCTCATGTTCAGTCCAGTCTCTGTACCTGAGCAGTTTGATAGTTTTGTGTTGGTTAATCCCCACAGTGATCTACATCTGAACCTTCAAGCAGAACAAAGCTTAAGACATGAAGCAGTGAAGAAACAGGTGCAGATGATTCCAGATGATCAGGCGATTCGTTTACTGCTGAGGTTGAATGCTGAGTGGTTAGAATAACAGTGGTCATTCCAAATACTGCCTTGTTAGAAATGCAAACTCTCTTTGTTCTAAAAGCGGCATTTACATGTGTTTGCAAAATACAATAAATCAGAAAAGAGGTGGCTCAAGACTTTTGCACAGTACTGTATCATAACTTTCAATAAAAATGAAAGTAACACAATTTTGGACCATTACCATAAAATTTCGAGCATAGAGCGCAGGTGGCTTTTTCAGAAAATTGAAAGTTCTTGTTCAGACAGTGACACTAGGCAAACACTTGACATCTTAAGGGGCATTCAGATGGTGAATTGGAAATTGTGACGTTTGGTGTGGATTCGGCACAAAAATATATTTTATAGAAACCGCATATTTCACATAAATGCAAGTAAAAAGAACTCCCGTCTAAATGAGTGTGGTGGTGCATTTGAGGCGACGAGGAACTTGTAATAAAAGCACTTTGAAGAAACTCAGACTGAGAAAGAGGAAGACAGAGGCAGGGGTCTATCTGTACTGTAGAAATCTGTGCAGCAGGGTGGGCAGCCTGAGCTGCGGGATGAGGTGCAGCCTGGTCCGTCCCAGATACTCTCTGATACTCAACCTACACAGCTGGCTCAGAGCGGGCGGCGAAGCTGCAGACACAGAAAGGAGACCTGGGTTTAACAAATTCTGAACATTGTCCCACACACTTACAGAGCTTTCAGGTTACTGGATGTAATGAAATGCCATCATTGGGTCCACCTCCCTGTATCTCCACTCATGTCCATTGTACGTCCAACTAGGTGGACTGTGTTATTTTAAGGTACAGGCTGTTGTCCTGTACTTAGACCCCCTTTACCCCCTTGACCAATGATCAGATCCCATGCAGAATCACCAGTGAGCAGGTATTCTTTTGGAGGTGAATCATTCTGAGCACAGCAGTGGAAGTGGTGTGTGTGTGTGTGTGTGTGTGTGTGTGTGTGTGTGTGGCCTCCAAACACCTCAGCGTCACTGCTGAACCAAAAACCAGGCCTATTTGCTCAACAGTTCCCCTTAGGCTGACCCAACGTAATAGCTGAAGTTGGGCAGCGGGAGTCTAGAGTTTAGGGAGTTGGCTCCAGGATCAGAAAATCATGGGTTCGAATCCCAGACCTCAGTAGGTTACCCTGAGGTACCTTTGAGCAAGGTACTGTCCCCATCACCGATCCCTGGGTGCTTAAAATAGCTGCCCCCTGCTGCAGGGTGTGTGTGGGTGAAAAGCAGAGGCTGAATTTCTTTGTGGTTCACTGCGATGTTTCACAATGACACACAGTCACTTTCACTTCTAAATCATGTACATTTAAATGTTCTTTGGCTACAGGTTCAAGAACATAAAAATGCATCTGGTGCAGATTGTAAACTGCTTTGGTTTTCGCTGATGAGGACACCCCATTAGTTCAGATGCGTTAAAAATTATTAAACCATAATTTGATGGGATCCCGTCTTTCTAATTCAGTTAAACGTGCATGAACGCTCACTTACACAAGCACATTTAGCAGTTCAGAAGTTAGTACACAAGGGGGCGTTGTTGGCACTTAAAGAGCAGACATTAACGGGGCAGCGGTGGCCTAGTGGTTAGGGAGTTGCCCCCGCGTCGGAAGATTGTGGGTTTGATTCCCTCACCAATAGGTTGCCCTGAAGAGCAAGGTACCGTCCCCACCACAGCTCCCCGGGCACTTTCAATAGCTGCCCACTGCTGCACGGTGTTTGCATGGGTTAAATGCAGAGGTTGTGGTTCAAGCTTATTATGGGAGATTATGTGTATGTACAGCTTTGAGCTACATCTCCCTGCGATAGGCTGGTGACCTGTCCAGGGGTGTGTCCCTGTCCTTCGCTCTATGTGAGCTGGGATGGACTCCCGCAACCCTAATTAGGACAAGCGGCCCAGAAAATGACTGACTGACTACCAGCTACATAATTAAGTAATCGATGTTGTAATTGAACAATTACATCTAAATTGTATAAAAACAAAGTAATTTATGACACAGCATAGCCATCATGATCTCAAGAAGCACCAGAATGGAGAAAATATGGTGGTCATTTTAAAATGCTAAAACTGGTGTAAAGCTCATAATATGTGCAGATTAGGACCACAACTGTGACTGTATTGGTTTTGAAGGCTCCTTACTTTCATACAGCAGAAGCACTCCCTCTGCCAGGCTGCTAGGAGGCGCTGTCTCCACCGGTCTCTGCAACTCCAGGTTGCGAGCGTTGATGTTGGCGCCGAATTCAAGCAGCACTCTAATGATCTCAGGGCAATCTTTTTCTGCAGCTGCATGCAGGGGTGTGTCCAGGAAACGTCCTTTCTGCACATTTGCACCTGCGACGTGGACATCCCTTACTTCATGTTATGTTCAGTCAAACCACGTTCACATTACAGAGACAGTTGTTGGTTTTCCTAACGTCTGTGACAATATATGGATTTTTCACCAGTAGGTTGCCCTGAAGTTCCCTCGAGCATGGTACTGTCCCCATCACTGCTTCCTGGGCACTGGATATTGCTGCCAATTGCTGCATGGTGTTTGTGGTTTAAATACAGAGGATGGATTTCACTGTGTTTCACTGTGTGTTGTGTCTCACAACGACAGATAATCACTTTCAGTTCAATTTCACTTTCCATTACATTTAGATTACAGCATTTTGCAGACACTCTTATTCAGAGTGACTAACACCAGTGCTTCCGATCTTCGTTCTAGTGACCTTCTAAAGAGCAACAACTGCTGATTAACCATTTCTCAGCCAAGTAGGAAACATTTTAACCCTGAGACTCATACTAGGTACTAGTACCAAAAGGTTTTCTTTTTCTGAAGAAGAAAAAGAGAAGAACGTGTAGAAAGGTATAAGAGCAGAGCTGGATAGGGAAGGTTAGAAATTCCTTGGACAGGTGCGTCTTCAGATGACGCTTGAAGACCGCAAGGGGTTCAGCAGCTCTGACCATAAGAGGGAGCTCACTCCACTGAGGAGCCAGGACTCAGGAAAGTCTTGATGCATGTCTTCCTGGTCTCTTTAGGAGAGAAGGTTCAAGGAAAGCAGTGCTTGATGTTCTGAGGGGATGAAAAGAGACATGTTGTTTGATAAGTGTAGTCAGATAAGAGGATGCAATGCCATTCTTGGCCTTGTAAGCTAGTGTTAAAGGTGTAGTATAAGAGAACTTGGGATGGTTGAAGATGAGTCTTGCAGCAGCATCTGAATCAACTGCAGTGCTCTTGTTGCCTTCATAGGTAGACCCTCCATGACCAGAAACTGGACAAGCAGCTGGATATTAGTGAAGAATGGGCGATTTCTTCAGAAATGTTGAAGAGAAGGTGTCTGCAAGACCTAGAAAGAGTGGCAATATGAGAGGAGAAAGAGCTTATCATCAAATGTCCTACCAAGATTCCTTGCAGTCTTAGAGGGCACTATAAATGAATTCCCAAAAGAAAAGGCAAGGTCAGGTCTTGCTGATCGATTGCCCTCAACACAGAGAAGCTCAATCCTTGTTAGGATTATTCTTGAGATGAAGAGATGCCGACCAAGCAGTTAGAGAATTGGGTAGAGACCTGTTGACCATTGGAGGGGAAAGATGGGATTATTTGTGTGTCATCTGCATAACAGTGACAGAAGAAGCCATGAAAGGCTATGACATCCCCTAGAGAGCCAGCACATAAAGAAAACAGAAGGGGACCAAGGATAGAGCATTGGGGAACACCAGGTGTCAGTCTTCATGGTGCAGATGGATGCTGGATAGTGGGGCAGAGCACCAGGAGGAAACCCATGCAGACATGGTGAGAACACTCCACATAGACAGGACCCGAACCTTCCCGCCTGCAAATCACACTCAGGACCTTTTCGCCATGAGGGTACAGCGCTACACCCTACCATGTACTACACACCACACCATTGTGCTGCCTTTCGTCTTTAATAGTATTTAAAGAAGTTCTAGATAAAGGGGTTCCAACCACTCAGCGTTTAGCATCACCTACTAATCCCTGGCCTGATTCCTCAACAGCACATTAAAAACTACAGGAAAGTCTCTCTGGCTCTCTGGAAGCAAAACAGAAGAAAGAAATAATGGGTGGCTAAAATAGTTTGCACTCTTTAATTAAGCAATATTCCAAGAAGCTCTTTAAAGCACTCCAAAAATCATAACCTGTATTCACACCTTTGTCCCAGCTCACCTCCATCAAGGAGTTTTCGCGTGCACTGTAGCTCCCGGGAGCTGCAGGCGATGTAAAGCGGAGTTCCCAGGTGTGGAATATCGTAGTCCACGTCTGCCCCCCAGGCGATGAGAGCCTCCACACACGCCGTTCGCCCTGACAACAGAGGAGTATACAACATGGTGATACATGTTGTATAGGAGTATACAACAGTGGTGTGCCAAACTCAGAGCCCCTCGTTTCTTTGCCTGTTGTAGAAAAATGAGACGATGATGCAGTGATTAATCACAAACGTACATGTAAATCCAGTCTAAAAACAGAGCTTGTAGATTCTAACCAGCTTTAAAGTCAGTTTGCTACGACCACCACTGATCTTCAGTACAGCCTCATCTCAGACAAGCTTTCTTGTTTCATTAAGTCATCTTCAGGAACAGTTCTTCTTGAAAGACATTTCAAATCTCTTGTTTGAACACCCATTGCTTTTTGTTTTCATTCTGTATGGAGATGATCTCACTGGACTAGAGACTAGACTGAAAATGAGAGCCAAAAATGTTGTCCTCATGGAAGCCTGGAAAACTATCCCTCAATGGATTTGAAATACAAGACGGTCTAGCTCTTTGGGAGCAAAATATGAAGAAACAAAGGACTCAGGACTTTTGCACAGCACTGTATGAGATAACTAACCTGGTAAAGCACAGACCTGCAGGTCTATCTACATCAAGTTGTGTCAGCTTTCAAGAAAGGATTCTGGAATCTGTAAAACGTCCCCTAAAAAGATGATCCGTTAACCTCAGCTCAACGTTTCTTCAGTTCAAAAACTTCAAAATGACAACCCACCTTTGCTGCTGGCCTCATGGATGGGGGAGGGTTGGCACAGATCAGGCTGTGGGTTGGCGCCATGTTCCAGCAGCACCTCTGTACATGTGGCACTGCCCGCAGAACATGCGTTAAAAAGAGGGGTCACCCCATCTATGGTGGTGGCATTGACCTAGTACACACATACAAACACACCCTCTAAGTCTGGCCCTCTAAGACTGAGTCACAAGTGTGAACATGTGTTTCTTTACTTTATGGTCTTAAAAGCATGCGCTGTGTTTACCTAAGATAAGGCCACTTTTACGCTGAGTCAGTAAAAGCCATAAGCAGATATATTGTGTGTTAAATACACCCAATAAAATACATACAGTCCTAAATATGTGCAATAAAAAGTTTCTTACATTAGCACCAGCCTCGATTAGGGCTCTTGCACAGGCCACATGGTCCCCCAGACATGCCTCGTGCAGTGGAGTCACGTGATCAATAGTGATGATGTTTGCATTGTAACCCTACAGGGGAAAATGATGGAGTCGTTATCACATGAATGAAAATGGGATTCGTTTATTATCTTAATTCATCCTGGGCTGTAAGGCAACATTGCAGTCTGAAGGACAAATCTGGGATTGGAGGATGACGGAACCACGACAGTGCCAACACTAATGTTTGGTGGAGGAGGAATAATGGGCTGGAGGTGTTTTACTATACTTCTATACTTTGAGGAAGATCCTTTCCTGCTCCAGTGTGACTGCACCCTTGTCAAGGCAAGTAGGTCAACCAAATGCTCAGTGCACAGTGATACACAACAACGTTCCTCCAGGACCACTGTGCTACACGTGAAACACCATAGAACATGACACAGAGCACGCCATAGGACTAGGGCAGAGGTGGTCTTGTGTTTAAGGACTAGGCCCTAGGATGTTCGTGGAAGTTTGTGGGTTCAAATCTCAGGCCAGTAGGTTGCCCTGAGGTACCCTGGAGCACGGTACCGTCCCCATCACTGCTCCCCGGTTGCTGGATATGGCTGCCCTCTGCTGCAAATGCGTGTGGATAGAAAGCAGAGGATGGATTCCGTTGTTTCACTGGGTGCTGTGTTTCATAGACAAATCACTTTCACATATGGTGGACGCTGCCATGTGAACAGCTAGAGTGAGTCCAGGACTCGGGGAAATGGTTTTACAACAAACACTGTATGAAGCCGCAAAGGTTAAAGTGCAAAGGCTAAACATTAATTGAATAAATAAGTGTGCAAGAGCTAGATAAATGTGTGTATATGTGCTGAGCCTGGGGACGTGAGGGTCACACAGTGGGAGTTATTCCAGGGTAGATTCTTGCTCCAGGTTTTTGTCCTGATACTGGCCCCATATATGTGTTCTGATACTGGCCCGGTAACCAGGGTAACCATGTGTCCACACTTCTGTCTGTGTCTGTTTTTCTATGTGTGTGTAAACACCTGGGAGAGGAGGGTCCTTAAGGCCAGAAGGCGTCCCTGGCTTGCAGCTTCATGGAGTGGAGATCGATCTGCCCATGAGCCTGTAGTACGCACACACACACACACACACACACACAGGTGCAACATTAGGACTAAGATAGCAATGGACCAATTGATCTCATGAATCATTTGTAATCATTTTAATGACAGATATAATTCATAAAGCAATAAAAATGAATGATTCCTGCATCTGCAGAGGGTGTGTGCGTTCTCATGTTTTGGATGCAGTTCATGACACCTTTTACCACTTTATTAGTGGAGAGATGGAGAGAGGTGTTTGTGAAGAGGGCCTGTCACTCATTTCCATTCACAGCAATCTGGCCGGAGATTTCTGTGATTCAGTTCACACTGATTCGTTTAAAGCTTGAGCTCCGAATAAAATCAGCAAGAAAAATGACTACAGCCTTCGCCTTTTGTGGGCCATCTATGTGTATGAGTGTGTGTTGGGGGATCTAACGAGGAATTCTCTGGATATATCCAGCATCAGTGTGCATAACAGAAAATTCACATGATGCAGATCAACTAGAAACACACACTCACTCGTTTTCTGAGCCGCTTGATAAATTCGGGTCTTGGGGGATGCTGGGGTCTGTCCCAGCTCTCGCAGGGTGAAAGGCGAGGAAACACCCTGGACAGATCACCAGTCCATCGCAGGGTAGACACACACACACAAACACTCACACGCACAATCACACCTACGGGGCAATTTAGCTTCTCCAGTCCAGCTGACATGCATTCACAATGACAGGAATAGTCACTTTCACTTTTTTCCCCTAAGTTGTATACGGTGGAAAATTTGTCTGCTTGGGAACAAACGTGAAGAAACTCACGCGTGAAAAATGCACGTTCAAGGGTTAGAGTTGATCTTTTTCTTTGCTCTTCTGAAAGCCACTTGGTTTTAAGATTAGCCCAAACCGCATTTTTATAGGCTTTGAATAAAAACCAAAACTATAAATGAAAAAAATAATTTTAAAAAACCCTCAATACCAGTATTCACGCTTCATGATCTTCCACAACTTTAAGCAGGTTTCTAACTGCAGCTCAACATTCATCAAATAGACGGTACATTGATACTTGTGTCTACAATAGAATCCACAGCGTAGAATCATTTTGAACTAGTTATGGCTTTTTAGAATATTTAATCAGTCTTTTTTATTCATGAATCAAGTTATTTTATATATAGAATTTAAATACGCCTGATAAGTAGTTTGTTATGGTCACATGCAGCACCCAGGGTTTCAGGCAGGCTCTCTTAAGCTCAGCCACAGCCAGCTTGAGCTCAGCTAAAACCAGGGTTTAGTTTAGGTACTGTCAGGTTTAAACTCTGCCCAGGGTGGGTTGAGTTCAGTTATGCACTTCTCTGCAGTAGAGGCTGGTCTGGGATTCAAACCTATGACCTTCCGATCTCTAACCACAAGGCCACTGCTGCCACGATATATAAAAGTCCTAAATAATAAAAGCCCTTCCTTAATAAATGAAGACTTTATTAACTTAAAAAGATGATAAAAGTCCTTCCTTCCCTGATTTCTAACCGTTTGCATTCTTACATCTTAAAGATGTGTTTTCCAATTAAAACACATCTTTAAGGATTGCAATTAGGGCTGCACGATATGGACAATACATCATTATTCTGATTTAACTTTTCTTTTACCTTTTTAACAAAATAAAGTTTGAAAAGCTTGGAGTATGCATAAATTATTACATTTCAAACTCATAGCTTTTGTGACATCAAAAACCAGCCATTTACATCCATCTCCTTAGTCAGCCTTGAGCAGTTTAGCCCCGCCCATTCCCTCTGAAGTTCTAAGGAGTGTTTCCCCTTGCTGTGCTTCAAATGGACTGCAGTAGAAGGCATCATCGTCTGTTAATCACAATTAACAGGCCATATACTGAACAGCCTGTTTAAACGAGCACATGATGAAGCATCTTGGCGTAATCTTTCCACTGCAGTGACAACAGATCAGTTGCATTAACAACCCATTCAAACAACGTAACCCTCCTTCCATCCAACACCATCCTCCCATCACTGGACCCATAGCGCTGTGTCCTCTGAGAAGAACTATACGCTATATTTAGCAACCAACGGGCCCTGGCAACTGCTGAACACCATTCTCATTCTCCATTCTCACTCCCTCAGCATGAAACAAGGCTGTAGAAAGAGAGGTGCTGCTCTGTACGTACCCATGTCTCCATCTCCCCACGGCGTGTCTAGCCACGAGTATGTGTACGACATGACAGCCTGCAAATGAAAACACGCCTGTCATCTTAACAAGGCCTGGAAACCAGAGAGCTGCAGCTGCGTCTAATCCAGCTCAGCTACAGTACAGTCTTTGGCGCTGGATGCCTGCTGCTTGACTAGGCAAGGGGACAATGGTTTTTGTGTGTATGTTTTGGGACCCCCTCTGTCAAAAATTCTTCTAGTTATAAATAAGTGCACAGACAATATATCGGTATTGTGATAATTGGGCTAAATACTTCAATTCCAGCTTTTCTGGAGTTTAAAAGGCTCCTCGGGTGTCTTTGTTTACATCTCCCATGTGCTTGTGTTTGTTTTGGTCGATGCCTCGTCCTAATCCTGCCCCTTCACACCTGATTCCCGCTCATGTCTCTGCCCCCTTGCCCCAGGTGTCGTGTGTTTGGTTCCGTTACATACAACCCTGGAGTGTTTGCTGGCTGTAGTAGTAGCTGTTTTTGCTTCTTGTGGGCATTTAGCCGGTTTTTCTTTGTGGTTTTTATTACTTGTGCCCACATCTTGCCTCCAACCTTGACATGAAGTATGGAAATGATGTAAAATCTGACAACAGCCATAACAGTAAAAGTCTAAACCTTTTTCATTTTTGACTTTAGTTCAGCTGAAGGATTGTTTACGCTCCGTTCTTTTAAATGGGCTGCATGTATCAGTTTCAAAGGCACAGCCATCCAGGGCTAAACAGATACACAACACCCAGTAACTCACCTGGAGCCGTGATTGGTCAGAGGATTTGTTAGAGTGTCGAACATTCCACTTTTCTGCAGTGTTAGTACTGCAGAGCACAATATTCTTAAAAGAATTAACAAATTACACAAACCCTCTACGGAAAACACACAATACACCTTTTCTGTATACACTGCTACCTTGACTTACGAGTGTCCCAACTAATGAGTTTTTCAAGATACGAGCCGTCACTTGGCATTTCTTTTTCCTTTGAGTTGAAGCTAACATTCGGGTTACGAGCCAGCTTCAGAGACCCACCACTAGATGGCGGAGTGAACAACATCGGCCCAGCATCCCGTGTCCCACTCGTTCGCTTTAAGCGGTTCGCTCACAGTATCAGTATTGTGCTCACATTCTTGCTGCAGTTATTTTGCAACACTTTGTTTTTCCAACCACGTGTCTGAAGAAAGTGAGAGTGAAGGACAGCGCTGAGAAGAAGAAGCGGATGATGAGCATTGAAATAAAGAAAGAAATGATCGAGAAACATGATCAAGGTGTCCGTGCAGTCGACTTGTCGAAGCAGTACGAGCGCAGCACTTCTACAATCTGCACCTGAAACAGACACACTGGACTGGTTTTTATGGAAACTCCGCCCATGAAAGTGAGGACAGCGTGGCGACACGGGCAGAAATCAGCCAATAAGATTCAGTTATTCCGCCTTTCTCCTCCACCTTCATCAGCATCTTCAAGTTATCAGATCTCCAAGGCAAATGCTGAACATTATACTTAATAAAATCAGTTTACTGCAGTACTCTGCAGTATTCTATTGTGATTTTATACAATGTTCATTATTTATAAGCACAATTTTCTTATTTAAGAACATAAAAAAAAAAAAGAGTGGTGTTTTGGGGGGTCCGGAACGGATTAATGGCATTTCAGTTCATTTCAGTGGGGAAAACTGATTTAACATACGAGTAATCTGAGTTTCGAGCTCCGTCACGGAACAAATTAACCTCATAAGTCAAGGCACCGCTGTATTTGCTTAGCATATTGAGAAATGTATAAAGAACATATGGCAAAGATCAGAAATGGTGCACCAAAATTTGCAGTAGTGTGTCATGCATCTTGCATGAATCATTTGGAGCTCTTCCTCATTCCTTTACAGTTTGTTGGGAATCACCTTTTTTGCAAAAAAACTCTTTTTCTACCTGTCAGACTGTCTTTTCTTTGTCATTTAAGGGTTAAATGAAAGAAATGGGAACAAATGTGATATTGCTCCAAGCTACAAAGAGCCTGAAGCTATACAGTTCTAGATATAGGGGTTCTGACCACTCAGAGTTCAGCATCAGCAATAAACTAATCACCTGATCATCTGGAATCATCTGCACTTCTCCACTGCTTCATAGGCTTCTCTTTGCGTTCGCTCAGTCTTTCATGAGGGTCTGCCATCTCTGTTAAAGATCAATAGCAGCACCCACCACAAATGAAAGTGAAAAAAAAAAAGTGAAAGTGACAACCCTTGTCATTGCGAGGTCACGGCACAGCACACATGAACCACAACAACGAAATTGGACCTCTGCATTTAACCCATGCACACTCAAACCCATGCAGCAGTGGGCAGCTATTGAAAGCGCCCGGGGAGCAGTGATGGGAACGGTACCTTGCTCAAGGGTACCTCAGGGCAACCTATTGGGAAGGGGTTTGAACCCCCTATCCTCCGATCATGCGGCTAACACCCTAACCGCTAGGCCACCGCTGCCCCATTTTTGGCCACCAAATGTTCTCTGAATCTCATTTCTTCTTCTTGAGGGGAACATCAGAGGCCATTAAATGGCTAAAGTAGTAGCTGTTCCCAAATACACACATTCATACAACACTGGTGGTGGACCAGAGGCAGGATACTTGCCTAAGGACCAAGAGATTGCAGGTTCAAATCCCACCTCCAGCACCACCTCCCTAAACAAAACCCTTAACCAGGGTGCTGGTGGTCTACTGGTAGGGTACTTGCCTACGGACCTCTGGAGCAAGAGATCCACGGTTCGAATCAAGAGGTCCACGGTTCAAATCCCCAGCCTAGCACTACCACCACTGGGTCCCTGAGCAAGACCCTTAACCCTGAATTGCTCCAGGGGGGACTGTCCCTGTAATTAGGACATGGAAGTCGCTCTGGATAAGAGAGTCTGCTAAATGCTATAAACGTAAACCATGAGATGTTCCAGGGAGACTGTCCTTGTAATGATGGCGGGGTGTGGGTAGGACGTCAACGCAGATCCGGCAGTCCAGAACATAACTTTATTGTCCATTGTAACCAAAACCAGATACAAGGACTGCAGTTATGACCAAAATAAGACCCAAGCAACTGCAGTTGCAACCACAACAGGATATTAAAAACCACCATTAACCGGAGGCTTCACCTTGTGAATGAGCCACGCTCTGTTCCGACTCACTGGAGCTTAGCAGCCCCAATGAGGCACACCTGTGCCTTCATGAGCTCAGGTGTGCTCAATCAGAACAGAGCGCCCTCTACTGCACTAAACATGAAGCCCAACTGTGACAGTCCCTGTAGTTAGTAAATGGAAGTCGCTCTGGATAAGAGCGTCTGCTTTATAATGTAAATGGAACAAGGTGATTCTTTGTATCTTAACGAACACCGTCTGGTTGTATGTCTGTCATGCAGAGATGGACAATTTGACGCCAAGGCTTGTGTCAGCACATTCATTCGACACACTGTGTCAAATCTTATTTGAAACAGCAAGTACTGAATGACCGATGATCAGAAACCTTGACCAAAGAACGAGGAAGAGCTTGACTGGTTTGAAAAAGTAAATAAATCTGTCAATCTGGCAAATTCAAGAGGAAAAAGAGACTCAGAACGTGAGAATTTTTGAGATTTTTTGCTGTTTACTAAAATATTGATTCAGGGTTCTCCAATGTCAGGCCAGTTCTCACTTGAAAGTCAGACCTGCACTGGCAAAAAGATTTATAAAATATATTTATAATGCTGCGGTGTGTTCGTAATGACCAAATTGTGACTTTCAACTAGTTTTTCTTTGCAGCTTCATTATTTCATTTGTCTTCACTAGGAAGTGCCATCAATTGGATTTTATGCTTCAAAGCTTTTGATCTTTTTATGTACAATAAGAACAACTCTTCAAAGGCTTCCCAAAAGGCAACAGTGTCCTTGTGAAAACAAATAAGCAAATAAAGTCTGGCCCCTTCAACAAGATTCAAACACATTATCACAGCAAGCTCTTCAGTCAAAAACTAAAATAAAAAGGGTGATATATTCCAAAAATCACTCTTCATCTTTCCTGAGAGGCAGGCATGTGTCTACGAGTCCACTCTGGAACATCTGCAGATTAATGTGAAGAACCAGAGATCAAAATCATGAGCCCTGCTATTGGTGAGACCTTTGAGGTTTGAAAGACATAAGTTTATAGTTTCTCAGTGGTTAGGATGCACGGAGTAGAGGTGACGAAGATGGAGGAGTCTAAAAAATGCTGCAGATGAAATACCCTGAAAAGACCATCAACATACCAAACTTCAAAAATCTTGCAATCAACAGATCAACGGATAACAATGAAGCAGAGGGTGCAGAATAAACTCCATAGCAACGGGTGGGTTGAAATTTGCAAAGCGAAATCCTGGGGCTGGAGCGGAAAACGCAAGCCTTACAATCAACATGGTCGTCAAGGAAGCTGTGTCGTCATGGAGCTGTCTCTCAGTGGAGACGAGCAGAGGCGCCTGACTCTTAAACCTGCAGCCGCCTCACTCCCGTCACATCACGACGGCTGATGCACGGTGGCGCCGCGTAAAGTCAAACAAGCCTATCGGCATGCGTGGAATGTCTGTCGGCCAATCAGAGTGCCAGGTCTGCGGTGGTATAATTAAGAACAACTGTCGTATAGAGATTTTAGGAATATTTACAAGGAGGTGTTGATAAGAGTGTCGTTTGGGAGCATCTGTGAAGACCTTTCAGTATTTTGAACGTAATTAAATGATAAAAACATGATTTAAAACACATAAATGATACAGACTCTTAGTTAGGATCAGAAAAATCTGAGCTAAAATGAGCTGAGGCTGATCTGAGAAGAGCTCTCGGCTTGTTTTTCCTGCCCACTCCAGCGACACGCTTCCTGTAACTGTGAAGAGCAGTGGGGTTTAAGCCAGGCAGGTTCAAATGTCACGAATCAGCCTGCTCTAAACTTAGCGCGCCTCTCTCGGCCCCTTCCCCGAGTTCCCTGTTTATAGCAAACAAGTCAGCGCTTGAACTGACTCAGCGAACTGGACGGCAGTCCAGCGCGTCCTCTCGCCGCTCCAGTTTGGTTCTGCTCGTCGGCAGGCTTTCAAGCAGGCGTGCTGGAGTTGGAGACACACGGGTGGTCTAGTGTTTAGGGACTAGGTCCCAAGATCGGAAGGACATGGTTTTGAATCCCAGAACAATAGGTTGCCCTGAGGTACCCTTGCAGATGGTACCGTCCCCATCATTGCTCCCCGGGTGCTGGATATGTCCCCTTGCTGCAAAGTGTGTGGGTTAAATAAATTAATTTGTGGTGGTTCACTGTGTGCTGTTTCACATTGACAAAGAGGGCAAGAGTTTAAAGCACTCTCCTGACCTGAGACCACTGCATTACTGAACACACCGTCTTATTCTACCAACACACTGTCCCATACTGCTTAACACACCGTCTTATTCTACCAACACACTGTCCCATACTGCTTAACACACCGTCTTATTAAACCAACACACTGTCCCATACTGCTTAACACACCGTCTTATAAAACCAACACACTGTCCCATACTGCTTAACACACCATCTTATTATACCAACACACTGTCCCATACTGCTTAACACACCGTCTTATTATACCAACGCACTGTCCCATACTGCTTAATACACCGTCTTATTATACCAACACACTGTCCCATACTGCTTAACACACCGTCTTATTATACCAACACACTGTCCCATACTGCTTAACACACCGTCTTCTTATACCAACACACGGTCCCATACTGCTTAACACACCATCTTATTATACCAACGCACTGTCCCATACTGCTTAACACACCGTCTTATTATACCAACACACGGTCCCATACTGCTTAACACACCGTCTTATTATACCAACGCACTGTCCCATACTGCTTAATACACCGTCCTGTCTTAATATACCAACACACTGTCCCATAATACTATATACCATACTATATACTATATACACCATATTACTTGCCCATGGACCTACGGATCAAGAGGTCCCAGGTTCGAATCCCACCTCCAGCACTACCACAATCGTGTCCCTGAGCAAGACCCTTAACCCAGAGTGTCTCCAGGGGGACTGTCCCTGTAATTAGGACATGGACATCACTCTGGATAAGAGCATCAGCTAAATGCCGCAAATGTAAATGTATACACATATAACTCTGTCCTATTATTATTAATACATTGTTGCACATTATTTAGCACAATGTCTTATTGTACCTAACAGACTGTCTAACATGACTTAACATACTGTCCCACAATATTCAACACAATGTCTAATTATACGTAATACACTGTCCCGTATTACTTAACACACGGTCCTATTATACCAACACACTCTCCTAATATAATTAGCACACTGTCCCACATTACTCAGCATAATGGTTTATTATACCTAGTACACCGTCCCATAGGACTTAACACACTGTCCTACTATACCATAAGACTATCCCATATGACTTAACACACTGTCCTACTATACCATAAGACTATCCCATATGACTTAACACACTGTCCTACTATACCATAAGACTATCCCATATGACTTAACACACTGTCCTACTATACCATAAGACTATCCCATATGACTTAACACACTGTCCTACTATACCATAAGACTATCCCATATGACTTAACACACTGTCCTACTATACCATAAGACTATCCCATATGACTTAACACACTGTCCTACTATACCATAAGACTATCCCATATGACTTAACACACTGTCCTACTATACCATAAGACTATCCCATATGACTTAACACACTGTCCTACTATACCATAAGACTATCCCATATGACTTAACACACTGTCCTACTATACCATAAGACTATCCCATATGACTTAACACACTGTCCTACTATACCATAAGACTATCCCATATGACTTAACACACTGTCCTACTATACCATAAGACTATCCCATATGACTTAACACACTGTCCTACTATACCATAAGACTATCCCATATGACTTAACACACTGTCCTACTATACCATAAGACTATCCCATATGACTTAACACACTGTCCTACTATACCATAAGACTATCCCATATGACTTAACACACTGTCCTACTATACCATAAGACTATCCCATATGACTTAACACACTGTCCTACTATACCATAAGACTATCCCATATGACTTAACACACTGTCCTACTATACCATAAGACTATCCCATATGACTTAACACACTGTCCTACTATACCATAAGACTATCCCATATGACTTAACACACTGTCCTACTATACCATAAGACTATCCCATATGACTTAACACACTGTCCTACTATACCATAAGACTATCCCATATGACTTAACACACTGTCCTACTATACCATAAGACTATCCCATATGACTTAACACACTGTCCTACTATACCATAAGACTATCCCATATGACTTAACACACTGTCCTACTATACCATAAGACTATCCCATATGACTTAACACACTGTCCTACTATACCATAAGACTATCCCATATGACTTAACACACTGTCCTACTATACCATAAGACTATCCCATATGACTTAACACACTGTCCTACTATACCATAAGACTATCCCATATGACTTAACACACTGTCCTACTATACCATAAGACTATCCCATATGACTTAACACACTGTCCTACTATACCATAAGACTATCCCATATGACTTAACACACTGTCCTACTATACCATAAGACTATCCCATATGACTTAACACACTGTCCTACTATACCATAAGACTATCCCATATGACTTAACACACTGTCCTACTATACCATAAGACTATCCCATATGACTTAACACACTGTCCTACTATACCATAAGACTATCCCATATGACTTAACACACTGTCCTACTATACCATAAGACTATCCCATATGACTTAACACACTGTCCTACTATACCATAAGACTATCCCATATGACTTAACACACTGTCCTACTATACCATAAGACTATCCCATATGACTTAACACACTGTCCTACTATACCATAAGACTATCCCATATGACTTAACACACTGTCCTACTATACCATAAGACTATCCCATATGACTTAACACACTGTCCTACTATACCATAAGACTATCCCATATGACTTAACACACTGTCCTACTATACCATAAGACTATCCCATATGACTTAACACACTGTCCTACTATACCATAAGACTATCCCATATGACTTAACACACTGTCCTACTATACCATAAGACTATCCCATATGACTTAACACACTGTCCTACTATACCATAAGACTATCCCATATGACTTAACACACTGTCCTACTATACCATAAGACTATCCCATATGACTTAACACACTGTCCTACTATACCATAAGACTATCCCATATGACTTAACACACTGTCCTACTATACCATAAGACTATCCCATATGACTTAACACACTGTCCTACTATACCATAAGACTATCCCATATGACTTAACACACTGTCCTACTATACCATAAGACTATCCCATATGACTTAACACACTGTCCTACTATACCATAAGACTATCCCATATGACTTAACACACTGTCCTACTATACCATAAGACTATCCCATATGACTTAACACACTGTCCTACTATACCATAAGACTATCCCATATGACTTAACACACTGTCCTACTATACCATAAGACTATCCCATATGACTTAACACACTGTCCTACTATACCATAAGACTATCCCATATGACTTAACACACTGTCCTACTATACCATAAGACTATCCCATATGACTTAACACACTGTCCTACTATACCATAAGACTATCCCATATGACTTAACACACTGTCCTACTATACCATAAGACTATCCCATATGACTTAACACACTGTCCTACTATACCATAAGACTATCCCATATGACTTAACACACTGTCCTACTATACCATAAGACTATCCCATATGACTTAACACACTGTCCTACTATACCATAAGACTATCCCATATGACTTAACACACTGTCCTACTATACCATAAGACTATCCCATATGACTTAACACACTGTCCTACTATACCATAAGACTATCCCATATGACTTAACACACTGTCCTACTATACCATAAGACTATCCCATATGACTTAACACACTGTCCTACTATACCATAAGACTATCCCATATGACTTAACACACTGTCCTACTATACCATAAGACTATCCCATATGACTTAACACACTGTCCTACTATACCATAAGACTATCCCATATGACTTAACACACTGTCCTACTATACCATAAGACTATCCCATATGACTTAACACACTGTCCTACTATACCATAAGACTATCCCATATGACTTAACACACTGTCCTACTATACCATAAGACTATCCCATATGACTTAACACACTGTCCTACTATACCATAAGACTATCCCATATGACTTAACACACTGTCCTACTATACCATAAGACTATCCCATATGACTTAACACACTGTCCTACTATACCATAAGACTATCCCATATGACTTAACACACTGTCCTACTATACCATAAGACTATCCCATATGACTTAACACACTGTCCTACTATACCATAAGACTATCCCATATGACTTAACACACTGTCCTACTATACCATAAGACTATCCCATATGACTTAACACACTGTCCTACTATACCATAAGACTATCCCATATGACTTAACACACTGTCCTACTATACCATAAGACTATCCCATATGACTTAACACACTGTCCTACTATACCATAAGACTATCCCATATGACTTAACACACTGTCCTACTATACCATAAGACTATCCCATATGACTTAACACACTGTCCTACTATACCATAAGACTATCCCATATGACTTAACACACTGTCCTACTATACCATAAGACTATCCCATATGACTTAACACACTGTCCTACTATACCATAAGACTATCCCATATGACTTAACACACTGTCCTACTATACCATAAGACTATCCCATATGACTTAACACACTGTCCTACTATACCATAAGACTATCCCATATGACTTAACACACTGTCCTACTATACCATAAGACTATCCCATATGACTTAACACACTGTCCTACTATACCATAAGACTATCCCATATGACTTAACACACTGTCCTACTATACCATAAGACTATCCCATATGACTTAACACACTGTCCTACTATACCATAAGACTATCCCATATGACTTAACACACTGTCCTACTATACCATAAGACTATCCCATATGACTTAACACACTGTCCTACTATACCATAAGACTATCCCATATGACTTAACACACTGTCCTACTATACCATAAGACTATCCCATATGACTTAACACACTGTCCTACTATACCATAAGACTATCCCATATGACTTAACACACTGTCCTACTATACCATAAGACTATCCCATATGACTTAACACACTGTCCTACTATACCATAAGACTATCCCATATGACTTAACACACTGTCCTACTATACCATAAGACTATCCCATATGACTTAACACACTGTCCTACTATACCATAAGACTATCCCATATGACTTAACACACTGTCCTACTATACCATAAGACTATCCCATATGACTTAACACACTGTCCTACTATACCATAAGACTATCCCATATGACTTAACACACTGTCCTACTATACCATAAGACTATCCCATATGACTTAACACACTGTCCTACTATACCATAAGACTATCCCATATGACTTAACACACTGTCCTACTATACCATAAGACTATCCCATATGACTTAACACACTGTCCTACTATACCATAAGACTATCCCATATGACTTAACACACTGTCCTACTATACCATAAGACTATCCCATATGACTTAACACACTGTCCTACTATACCATAAGACTATCCCATATGACTTAACACACTGTCCTACTATACCATAAGACTATCCCATATGACTTAACACACTGTCCTACTATACCATAAGACTATCCCATATGACTTAACACACTGTCCTACTATACCATAAGACTATCCCATATGACTTAACACACTGTCCTACTATACCATAAGACTATCCCATATGACTTAACACACTGTCCTACTATACCATAAGACTATCCCATATGACTTAACACACTGTCCTACTATACCATAAGACTATCCCATATGACTTAACACACTGTCCTACTATACCATAAGACTATCCCATATGACTTAACACACTGTCCTACTATACCATAAGACTATCCCATATGACTTAACACACTGTCCTACTATACCATAAGACTATCCCATATGACTTAACACACTGTCCTACTATACCATAAGACTATCCCATATGACTTAACACACTGTCCTACTATACCATAAGACTATCCCATATGACTTAACACACTGTCCTACTATACCATAAGACTATCCCATATGACTTAACACACTGTCCTACTATACCATAAGACTATCCCATATGACTTAACACACTGTCCTACTATACCATAAGACTATCCCATATGACTTAACACACTGTCCTACTATACCATAAGACTATCCCATATGACTTAACACACTGTCCTACTATACCATAAGACTATCCCATATGACTTAACACACTGTCCTACTATACCATAAGACTATCCCATATGACTTAACACACTGTCCTACTATACCATAAGACTATCCCATATGACTTAACACACTGTCCTACTATACCATAAGACTATCCCATATGACTTAACACACTGTCCTACTATACCATAAGACTATCCCATATGACTTAACACACTGTCCTACTATACCATAAGACTATCCCATATGACTTAACACACTGTCCTACTATACCATAAGACTATCCCATATGACTTAACACACTGTCCTACTATACCATAAGACTATCCCATATGACTTAACACACTGTCCTACTATACCATAAGACTATCCCATATGACTTAACACACTGTCCTACTATACCATAAGACTATCCCATATGACTTAACACACTGTCCTACTATACCATAAGACTATCCCATATGACTTAACACACTGTCCTACTATACCATAAGACTATCCCATATGACTTAACACACTGTCCTACTATACCATAAGACTATCCCATATGACTTAACACACTGTCCTACTATACCATAAGACTATCCCATATGACTTAACACACTGTCCTACTATACCATAAGACTATCCCATATGACTTAACACACTGTCCTACTATACCATAAGACTATCCCATATGACTTAACACACTGTCCTACTATACCATAAGACTATCCCATATGACTTAACACACTGTCCTACTATACCATAAGACTATCCCATATGACTTAACACACTGTCCTACTATACCATAAGACTATCCCATATGACTTAACACACTGTCCTACTATACCATAAGACTATCCCATATGACTTAACACACTGTCCTACTATACCATAAGACTATCCCATATGACTTAACACACTGTCCTACTATACCATAAGACTATCCCATATGACTTAACACACTGTCCTACTATACCATAAGACTATCCCATATGACTTAACACACTGTCCTACTATACCATAAGACTATCCCATATGACTTAACACACTGTCCTACTATACCATAAGACTATCCCATATGACTTAACACACTGTCCTACTATACCATAAGACTATCCCATATGACTTAACACACTGTCCTACTATACCATAAGACTATCCCATATGACTTAACACACTGTCCTACTATACCATAAGACTATCCCATATGACTTAACACACTGTCCTACTATACCATAAGACTATCCCATATGACTTAACACACTGTCCTACTATACCATAAGACTATCCCATATGACTTAACACACTGTCCTACTATACCATAAGACTATCCCATATGACTTAACACACTGTCCTACTATACCATAAGACTATCCCATATGACTTAACACACTGTCCTACTATACCATAAGACTATCCCATATGACTTAACACACTGTCCTACTATACCATAAGACTATCCCATATGACTTAACACACTGTCCTACTATACCATAAGACTATCCCATATGACTTAACACACTGTCCTACTATACCATAAGACTATCCCATATGACTTAACACACTGTCCTACTATACCATAAGACTATCCCATATGACTTAACACACTGTCCTACTATACCATAAGACTATCCCATATGACTTAACACACTGTCCTACTATACCATAAGACTATCCCATATGACTTAACACACTGTCCTACTATACCATAAGACTATCCCATATGACTTAACACACTGTCCTACTATACCATAAGACTATCCCATATGACTTAACACACTGTCCTACTATACCATAAGACTATCCCATATGACTTAACACACTGTCCTACTATACCATAAGACTATCCCATATGACTTAACACACTGTCCTACTATACCATAAGACTATCCCATATGACTTAACACACTGTCCTACTATACCATAAGACTATCCCATATGACTTAACACACTGTCCTACTATACCATAAGACTATCCCATATGACTTAACACACTGTCCTACTATACCATAAGACTATCCCATATGACTTAACACACTGTCCTACTATACCATAAGACTATCCCATATGACTTAACACACTGTCCTACTATACCATAAGACTATCCCATATGACTTAACACACTGTCCTACTATACCATAAGACTATCCCATATGACTTAACACACTGTCCTACTATACCATAAGACTATCCCATATGACTTAACACACTGTCCTACTATACCATAAGACTATCCCATATGACTTAACACACTGTCCTACTATACCATAAGACTATCCCATATGACTTAACACACTGTCCTACTATACCATAAGACTATCCCATATGACTTAACACACTGTCCTACTATACCATAAGACTATCCCATATGACTTAACACACTGTCCTACTATACCATAAGACTATCCCATATGACTTAACACACTGTCCTACTATACCATAAGACTATCCCATATGACTTAACACACTGTCCTACTATACCATAAGACTATCCCATATGACTTAACACACTGTCCTACTATACCATAAGACTATCCCATATGACTTAACACACTGTCCTACTATACCATAAGACTATCCCATATGACTTAACACACTGTCCTACTATACCATAAGACTATCCCATATGACTTAACACACTGTCCTACTATACCATAAGACTATCCCATATGACTTAACACACTGTCCTACTATACCATAAGACTATCCCATATGACTTAACACACTGTCCTACTATACCATAAGACTATCCCATATGACTTAACACACTGTCCTACTATACCATAAGACTATCCCATATGACTTAACACACTGTCCTACTATACCATAAGACTATCCCATATGACTTAACACACTGTCCTACTATACCATAAGACTATCCCATATGACTTAACACACTGTCCTACTATACCATAAGACTATCCCATATGACTTAACACACTGTCCTACTATACCATAAGACTATCCCATATGACTTAACACACTGTCCTACTATACCATAAGACTATCCCATATGACTTAACACACTGTCCTACTATACCATAAGACTATCCCATATGACTTAACACACTGTCCTACTATACCATAAGACTATCCCATATGACTTAACACACTGTCCTACTATACCATAAGACTATCCCATATGACTTAACACACTGTCCTACTATACCATAAGACTATCCCATATGACTTAACACACTGTCCTACTATACCATAAGACTATCCCATATGACTTAACACACTGTCCTACTATACCATAAGACTATCCCATATGACTTAACACACTGTCCTACTATACCATAAGACTATCCCATATGACTTAACACACTGTCCTACTATACCATAAGACTATCCCATATGACTTAACACACTGTCCTACTATACCATAAGACTATCCCATATGACTTAACACACTGTCCTACTATACCATAAGACTATCCCATATGACTTAACACACTGTCCTACTATACCATAAGACTATCCCATATGACTTAACACACTGTCCTACTATACCATAAGACTATCCCATATGACTTAACACACTGTCCTACTATACCATAAGACTATCCCATATGACTTAACACACTGTCCTACTATACCATAAGACTATCCCATATGACTTAACACACTGTCCTACTATACCATAAGACTATCCCATATGACTTAACACACTGTCCTACTATACCATAAGACTATCCCATATGACTTAACACACTGTCCTACTATACCATAAGACTATCCCATATGACTTAACACACTGTCCTACTATACCATAAGACTATCCCATATGACTTAACACACTGTCCTACTATACCATAAGACTATCCCATATGACTTAACACACTGTCCTACTATACCATAAGACTATCCCATATGACTTAACACACTGTCCTACTATACCATAAGACTATCCCATATGACTTAACACACTGTCCTACTATACCATAAGACTATCCCATATGACTTAACACACTGTCCTACTATACCATAAGACTATCCCATATGACTTAACACACTGTCCTACTATACCATAAGACTATCCCATATGACTTAACACACTGTCCTACTATACCATAAGACTATCCCATATGACTTAACACACTGTCCTACTATACCATAAGACTATCCCATATGACTTAACACACTGTCCTACTATACCATAAGACTATCCCATATGACTTAACACACTGTCCTACTATACCATAAGACTATCCCATATGACTTAACACACTGTCCTACTATACCATAAGACTATCCCATATGACTTAACACACTGTCCTACTATACCATAAGACTATCCCATATGACTTAACACACTGTCCTACTATACCATAAGACTATCCCATATGACTTAACACACTGTCCTACTATACCATAAGACTATCCCATATGACTTAACACACTGTCCTACTATACCATAAGACTATCCCATATGACTTAACACACTGTCCTACTATACCATAAGACTATCCCATATGACTTAACACACTGTCCTACTATACCATAAGACTATCCCATATGACTTAACACACTGTCCTACTATACCATAAGACTATCCCATATGACTTAACACACTGTCCTACTATACCATAAGACTATCCCATATGACTTAACACACTGTCCTACTATACCATAAGACTATCCCATATGACTTAACACACTGTCCTACTATACCATAAGACTATCCCATATGACTTAACACACTGTCCTACTATACCATAAGACTATCCCATATGACTTAACACACTGTCCTACTATACCATAAGACTATCCCATATGACTTAACACACTGTCCTACTATACCATAAGACTATCCCATATGACTTAACACACTGTCCTACTATACCATAAGACTATCCCATATGACTTAACACACTGTCCTACTATACCATAAGACTATCCCATATGACTTAACANCACTGCGTCTCATTAATGAACACATCGTCCCACATTACTTATCACTGCGTCTCATTAATGAACACATCGTCCCACATTACTCAACACTGCGTCTCATTAATGAACACATTGTCCCACATTACTCAACATTGTGTCTCATTAATGAACACATTGTCCCACGTTACTTATCACTGCGTCTCATTAATGAACACATTGTCCCACATTACTTAACACTGCGTCTCATTAATGAACACATTGTCCCACATTACTTAACATTGCGTCTCAATAATGAACATTGTCCCACGTTACTTATCACTGCGTCTCATTAATGAACACATTGTCCCACATTACTCAACATTGTGTCTCATTAATGAACACATTGTCCCACGTTACTTATCACTGCGTCTCATTAATGAACACATTGTCCCACATTACTTAACACTCCGTCTCATTAATGAACACATTGTCCCACATTACTTAACATTGCGTCTCAATAATGAACACATTGTCCCACATTAATCAACATTGTGTCTCATTAATGAACACATTGTCCCACATTACTCAACATTGTGTCTCATGATAAACCCACAGTTGCACATTAATTAACACAGTTACTTATCAACAACAAAAAAACTAAATTAAATTAAAATAAGAGAGAAAGATTATTATAAATAAATGATCAGACAGGTGCAGATGCGCGTGAGGCCCTGCCGAATCGTTACGTCACACATAGTCCCGGCCCCGGACCGCACGTGATCGTGTTTAAATGTCCCGAGGCTGGTTCTTGTGGTTCGTTCGGATTCATCAAAATCAAGAAAGACAGGGAACCGGGAACCGGGACCCGCGCGCCCTGACTCGTCCCGCCTATTTGTTTGATTGTTTGTTTGTTTGTTTGTTTGTTTGTTTGTTTATTTACTCACCCTGACTGGTTAATATGCCCCAGCGGGATTTCTTTTTCACGGGATAATCCTCCGCGTCCCCCGCTCTCCTCCTCCTGCTCCCTCTCTCACTCTCTCTCTCCTCGCCTGGCGGAACTCCGGGCATGTTTTCACCGGAGAGACCGAGCGCCAAGGTATCGTTTACCGGAACCGGTTCGGTTAAATGATTCACTCGAGCCGATCCACAGCCCCGAGCTGATGACATGTATTTTAGACTCTGACTAAAGCCTAAGTGCCGTACCCTCGAGGCAAAATGCCAAACTGTAACAGTCTTTATCAAACGGTTGCCCTTCAAATACAGAACAGGCAGACAGGTGCGGAAAGAGTCGGTTCACTGATCCGACTCGCTCGGCGCTTCTGCGGTTGTTTTTGTTTTGGAATGCGCCAAGTCCCGCCCCCTGCTGCGATTGGTTTGGCATTTAAACTCTGCTGATCACTGATTGGCCAGAAGTTCATTGATCGCTGTTAATCATCTTATTTTTCCTCCAAACAAGTCCCGCCCACCCTGCACTAGGATTGGCTAGTGTTTAACGTTCCCAAGCGTGGGTGTTTCTGATTGGCTTTTGGTTATTATTAGTAATAATAAAAACATAATAAACATTTTTTTGTCATTATTATTAAAAGAATAACAACAACGATACACCAAGCTCCGATTGGTGAACTTTTTGTTGAGTATAAAGTACTCTTCAGTTGTAACCAGGCAACCAGATATTTGATACTTAATAACCTGAGACAAAAAAAGCAGTGCCATGGCTGCAAGTATCTTGTTGATTAGTAGCTTATACTCAACAAAAAGTTCACCAATCAGAGCTTGGTGTATCATTGCTTTTGTTCTTTAATGAGAATGACTCATGATGATGGTGATGATGATGATGATGATGATTATTATTATTATTAACAATAAAAACTATTTCACCAAGCTCGGACTGGTAGAATGTTAGGTATAAACTACTAGTCCATTGAAACAGAGGCGATCAGAAACCTGCCTGGTGCTGCTATTTTTGTGTCAGGTTAAGCTTTGAAGCATTAAAGCACATATTTCCACAGGAACACAATGACACTGGTGGATTTTATAGCCAACAATTAATGTACTAATGTTTTGATTTAGAGCTGTAAAGACATCACGTCTGTATTAAGCACACTTTTAAAGTGCAGCCCCTGTAATTCCAGTGAAAGCATGTAATACAAGCATTTACAGCTTAACTGAACAAAAATAAACAACTAACATTAGCATCTTTATAAATAAGCACATTGTTGTGTATTATTTTAATATTGTGTGATATTTTCCTGCAGGATTGGGGGGAGGGGGGGGGGTTTAGGAACGACAGCGAAAAACAAGATGAACAAATAACATGCATCTACATACGAATGCATAAATGCAGCTCATTGTTATGTTATTTTTGATCAGTTCTTACATTCATTTTAATAATATGGAATCAGAAAAGCAGCATTATGGCTAAAGGTAAGAATATTCACCACGTTCAGGTTACAGATTAGATTTGCAGTTGTTTTAGAGAGTTGAACTCATAAGGATGGGCCTAAAGACAGTACCCAGTGTTTATACTGCATATTCCAATTTGTGGGGCATTTCATAAAGCAGTATTTCCCAGTTTAGCCAGATAACAAGTCCAAATCGAACCTGTCCAATGGGAAAAGAGCTGAGAGACATTTCATATTGGACGATTTACAACTTTAGGCTTCAAATTTCTGGATGACACAAATTCTGCTTTGCAGAATATCCCCCAGATCCTGAAATCGACATAAAAAGGCGTCCAAGGAATCTTTCATGGATTCTTTGAAAAAGACAGTGAAGTTTGGAAGAAAAGCTGGGACACAATCATTCACTGACCCACTTCTTTAGGGATTTTTGATAGAGAAAAATCCTCTGTCCTCCCCCCACACACACAAACACCTACATGGCTATAAGTAACGCCCTGACCCACATCCCACCCTTCTCTCTGAGCTCGGAAACAGGCCCAGCTCACTTACTGTGCCCTTGACCGAAGTCGTAGAACTCGGCCGCGATGCGGGCCGCCTCTTTCCGGTTGCCCTTGACCACGTAGAAGTGTGTGAGGATATTCAGGCTGATCTTGATGAAGAGCTTGAAGCAGAAGAGGGCGAAGATGGAGAGATAGACGTTGGTGTAGTGCGAGCCAACAGGCCGCTCCTCCAGAACTTCAGTCATCGCTGCTGACCGCTCTCTGACTGTCAGTGTTTTGGAATGAGGGTCAGCTGGGGATGTGTTGACGCGGATCATATGCCACGCCGGCCGAGTTTTTCCCCTCCGCCCCTGGCAGCTGGGCCCAGAGCCGGGCTCAGATAAGGCAGCTGTACTGTCAGGCCCTGGAAAAAATGGGACTACTTAACAGAAGCTTGGCAACAGACTTCATTGTTTGGGGGGTGGGGGGTAAAAAAACAGTATCATAAATGGGTTTGGGGGTGTTTTTGTTATCACTGCTCTGGTGCCAGCGAGGGGGAGAATGTGAAATGTGAGCGAGTGCTCCTATGGGGACACAGAGTCCTGGCAGGACTTTTTTCCAAAGCATCAAATCTGTAGTTGTCTGCTGAATAAAAAAACAATGATAAATTCTCCAGTAAACTGAGAATGGAAACAAATGACTATGATGAAGATGAAATTGCTATTTGTAACAACATGCGAATAATCATCCATTTGTTACATGAGCTGCGAATCATAACCAGGGTCACGGGGGGTCACTAAAGCCTTAGACAGGCTGCTAGTCCATCACAGGGTAATTCAGACAAACACATCCATATGTAATAATAATAATAATGATAATAAGTTATTTGTGATAGATGGGTATCAGCAAGAGTAAAAAGAAAGGTTTACCGGACGGGAGTGAGACCAGCTACGTTGTACAGGTCATGCAACAGGTTGGATGGAGCTGGAGGTGTCAGAGCTGGAGGTGTCAGAGTTAAAGATGCTGAGATTTTTGTTGGGTGTGAAAGTGAAAGTGACTACCCTTGTCACTGTGAAACGCAGCACAGCACAACACAACAAAATTCAACCTCTGCATTTCACCCACACACACACACACGAGGATGGACAGGATTAGAAACTGGAGGGACGTTGGAGACAAAGTTAGAGAAGCAAGGTTGCGTTGGTTTGGACGTGTCCAGAGGAGAGACGAGGATTATATTGGGAGGAGGATGTTGAAGATGGAGCTGCCAGGAAAGAGGAGAAGAGGAAGTCCAAAGAGGAAGTTTATGGATGTGGTGAGAGAGGACATGCAGGAGGTCAGTTTGAAGGAGGAAGATGCAGAGGACCAGAAAAAATGGAGACGGTTGATCCGCTGTGGTGACTCCTAATGAGAACAGCCGAAAGAAGAAGAAAATCGAATCTGTATCATTTACTAACTATTAAATGATTCATTAATTCTCCAATAACTTATTAAGGGAAACAATATATCAAAGGTGTTTTCAGGAACACATTACTTTCCCTAAAAACGTATTGAATTAAGACACCATTGTATTGATAATTATTTACATTTACATTTACATTTACAGCATTTAGCAGACGCTCTTATCCAGAGCGACTTACATGTCCTAATTACAGGGACAGTCCCCCTGGAGCAACTCAGGGTTAAGGGTCTTGCTCAGGGACCCAGTGGTGGTAGCGCTAGAGGTGGGATTCGAACCAGGGACCTCTTGATCCAGCACATTAAATTATGTCATGATTCTATCCAAATGTGTCCAACTACAGTGGGGCAATTTGTAGCTAGTGGTTGGGGAGTTGGCCCCAGGATCAGAATGTCATGGGTTCGAATCCCAGACCAGTAGGTTGCCCTGAGCAAGAAACCGTCCCCATCACTGCTCCCCAGGCACTTTCAGTAGCTGCCCCCTGCTGCACGTGTTTGCACAAACAGGTTAAATAGAGGTGTCATTTCGTTGTGTCTCGCTGTGTGTTGTGTCGTGTTTCACAATGACAAGCGTGGTCACTTTCAGTGGCGACCCAAGTAAGCCTATTATGAGTTGAAGAAGGAGAAAGAAATGAAATTCTTAAAATCCCAGTCAGGGATTAGGCCTAGTCATGGATCACAGAGTCTTCTGCATTAAAGCTTCCCTCAGCGGTGGTCTAGTGTTTAGGGACTAGGATCCAGGATCAGTCATGGGCTTGAATCCCAGACCAGTAGGTTGCCCTGAGGTACCCTTGAGCAAGGTACTGTCCCCATCACTGCTCCACAGGTGCTAGACATGGCTGGCCACTGCTGCGCAGTCTGTGTGTGGGTAAAATGCAGAGGAATGCTCAAGTTCAAGTTCACTTCCCTTCTGTCAGAAATGTTCCCCAGGATTAGAAACAAGAAATATCATTCTAAATTTAATGACAGAGAGTTCTTGAATGTGAACGTTGAATGTTTAAATCTTTAAGTGATTTGGTTCAGTGGATTCAATTGATTGGCTCAGTTGGTTTGGTTCAGTTGATTTGATGGATTTGGTTCAGTTACATTGATTGATTTGGTTTAGTTGATTCAGTTGCTTTAGTTTATTTGGGCTCAGTAGATTCAGTTGAATTGGTTGGTTTGGTTAAGTTGAAATGGTTGATTTAGTTCAGTTCCGTTAGATGATTTGGTTCAGCTGATTTGTGTTATTTGGTTTAGATGATTTAGTTCAGTGGATTCATTTGATTTGGTTCTATTGATTCAGTTGAACTGGTTGGTTTGGTTTAGTTGATTTGGTTGATATAGTTCAGTTCCTTTTATTGATTTGATTCAGTTGATTCATGTTATTTGTTTTAGAAGATTTAGGCTCAGTTAATTTGGTTCAGTGGATTCATTTGATTTGGTTCGGTGGATTCGGTTGATTAGCTCAGTTGATATGGTTCAGTTGATTTGATGGATTTGGTTCAGTTGCATTGATTTGATGGATTTGGTTCAGTTGCATTGATTTGATGGATTTGGTTTAGTTGATTCAGTTGCTTTAGTTGATTTGGGCTCAGTAGATTGAGTTGATTTGGTTCTATTGATTCAGTTGAATTGGTTGAGTTGATTTGGTTGATTTAGTTCAGTTCCATTTGTTGATTTGATTCAGTTGATTCATGTTATTTGTTTTAGTGGATTTAGGCTCAGTTAATTTGGTTCAGTGGATTCATTTGATTTGACTCAGTTGATTTGGCTCAGTTGATTCCGTTGATTCAGTTCTCCTCCAGGCCGCCAGGCGGCGATGGAGAGTCAGCGGAAGTCACTAAAAGCAGGAAGAAGGGCTTGAGCTGATGTGTAACTGCGGTTCTGGGGTTCGGACGGGTTTATAGCCTCGTGTTGTTACTTTTAGGAGAGTCAAGATTCGAGGATGAACACGGTTCTGTCCAGGGCGAACTCTCTGTTCGCCTTCTCCCTCAGCGTGATGGCGGCGCTCACCTTCGGCTGCTTCATCACCACCGCCTTCAAAAACAGAAGCGTACCGGTGGAGCTGCGGGTCTCCAAAGTGATGCTGTGAGTAAAACGAACCAAAACACTCCTCTGTCACTCCTCCGAGGTCCAAACTCACCCGGGCACACCAAGCACGCCTTTAAAACACACAAACACTCCAAAAACACCCCCGAACCCCCAGAAACCGGAGCTTCCCGCTACATCCGGGTCCTGCAGCCCCGAGTAATGAAGTACTCCTAATTACTGTACTCAAGTACAGCTGTTTATTGTGGGCTTGCTTCATAAATGTTGTATTAAATGGAATGATTTCAGTCTTTTCTAAGGGAAGTTCGTGATGTTTGCTCTGCTTTATCTTGTGTTCAATACTTTTGGGAGGATTTTTGTGAAAAAGGGTGATTTTTATCTAAACAACTCGTTAAATCTAAATACTCGTTAAATAACAGATCCTCAAACCATTAAAATACCATAAATAGCTCCAGTAATGAGTACTTCCTGCCCCCAGACTGGTACTGCTGCAGCACAAGGGGAAGTAATGAAATACTCACAATTACTTTACTTAATTACAGCTTAATTGTAGCATGTTGTGCTTGAATTTTGCTGCAGCATCACTTGTTTTTGGCAAATTTGGGAGAAAATTTGGAGTAAATTTCTGTACTTTTTAAATTGTACTTTGTAAAGTAGTTCCATTTCTAGATTTCTTTAATTTTTTCTTTATTTATTTAAGAAAGTGTGAATTTTTGTCCCCTCTGGACTGCAGGAGTCCCAGAGTAGTTAAGTAAAGCTGGGAAGTGGTCTGGATTAAAGCACTTGATGGTGAAATCAATTAAAATTTGGGCTGTTAAATGAACTTCTTGTTTTTAAATCTCCATAACATGCTAATTTTCTTCCATCAACAAGCCCTTAAAATACACAAACACCTGTAACTGTTCCAAACTGTGCCGCTGCAGCCGCAAGTAATCAATTGCTCACAATTACTGTACTTAATTACAGAGTTCTGAACTTCACTTGAGTGTTTATTTTTCTGCATTTCATTCATTTCCCTGCAAACCGACAAATGTATCAGAACCGGCTCCTCATTTTAGCTTTGAATGAATTCTTCCTGTTTATTCCTCATTAATAAAGCGGGACAGGAGCAATATCGGTCCCACCGCGGGGACGTTTAAGTGTGATAACAGTCGAAGATATAGTGTGGACAGTAATGAAGCTATGGTATGCAGATATGTTCAAAAATATATTCCTAAAATAAATGTAGTGATGTATGAATTTGGATTTCTGCATTAAAGAGCAGTGCTGTGTACTGTTGTGGGTCAATAAGAGTTTTCTGCACTGCAGATTTGAGCAGCGTCTGATTTTGACATGTTTTGCTCAGTGGTTCTACTTTGACGTGTGTTTTTTGCTTTTAAATCTCTTCCCTAGAAAAAACGTGGACGACTTCACAGGTCCAAGAGAGAGGAGTGATTTGGGTTTCGTGACGTTTGACATTTCTGCTGATATCCTTCAAGTGCTAACCAGGGCTCAACACCAGCAGCACTGCGTTAAATCCGGGCATCACGACGAAAGGTCATCTTATCCCGTACCTCCTATTCAGACCCCCATCCCGGCGCCAATGCAAAGAAAATCAATGTTTTTTTTTAAAATGCAGAAACTGGTGCTATACAGCTGTGGCCAGGTGTTTTGAGAACGCTGAAAGTATTGGATTTGACAAAGTTTGCTGCTTCAGTGTTTTTAGATCTTTTTGTCAGATGTTTCTATGGTAACCAAGGTAGAACATTTTAAGTTTTAAAGGATTTTATTTACAATTACATGAAGTTTCTGTAAAGAGTCGATGTTTGCAGTGTCCCTGGCTTGCTGTCAATCGATTTCTGGGCCAAATCCTGACTGATATAATCAGTGCTCGGAGCTTGTCAGAATTTGTTTTTGTCCACATACAGTTCTGTGCAAAAGTTTTAGGCAGGTGTGAAAAAAATGCTGTAAACAGAACGCTTTCAGAAATATCAATAATGATTGTTCATTTTGATCAATTTACAAAATGCAAAGTGAGCGAACAAAAGAAAAATCTCAATCAGATCAATATCTGGTGTTTCTACCTTTTTGCCTTCAAACCAGCATCAGTTCTTCTGGCCCCACAGAGCCCTGATCTCCACATCATCCAGTGTGTCTGGATCACATGAAGAGACAGAAGGATGTGAGGAAGCTACATCCACAGAAGATGAAAGTGAAAGTGACAACCCTTGTCATTGCGAGGTCACAGCACTGCACACCATGAACCACAATGAAATTGGACCTCTGCTTTTAACCCATGCACACAAACACCGTGCAGCAGTGGGCAGCTATTGAAAGCGCCTGGGGAGCAGTGACGGGGACGGTAACTTGCTCAGGGGTACCTCAGCGCAACCTACTTGTGAGGGAATCGAACCCACAATCTTCCGATGCTGGGCCAACTCCCTCACCACTAGACCACCGCTGCCAACTGTGCTCAGTTCTCCAAGATGTTTGCGACGACCTACCGGCCGAGTTCCTTTAAAAACCGTGTGCAAGTGTACCTAGAAGAATTGATGCTGTTTTGAAGTTAAAGGGTGGTCACACCAAATATTGATCTGATTTAGATTCTCTTTTGTTCCTTCACTGCATTTTGTTGATTGATGAAAATAAATGATGAACACTTCATTTCTGAAAGCGTTCTTTGTTTACAGCATTTTTTCACACCTGCCTAAAACTTTTGTACAGTGCTGTACATCTTGAGGACTAACTAAATTCTCAATTGGATTAAGATCTGGGGCGTTTCTTGGTCTTGGACCCTAAATTTCCATGTTTTGTTCCCCAAACACCTTAGTTCTCACTTTTGCCTCATGGCCCAGTGCTCCATCAGGCTGGAAAAAGCATCGTTCTACACCAAACTGTTCCTGGATGGTTGGGAGAAGTTGCTCTTGGAGGATGTTTTGGTTCCATTATTTATTCACAGCCGTGTTGTTCAGCAAAATTGTGAGAGAGAGACGCTCCCTCGGCCGAGAAGCTCCACACATGAATGTTCTCAGGATGCTTTACTGTTGGTAGGATACAACCGATGATGGTAGGATACAACCGATGATGGTAGGGCTCACCTTTTCTTCTCTGGAATGATTTTATTTTTAAATTTTTTTTCTGGTTGCCCAAAACAATCAAAGGGGATTCATCAGAGAAACTGACTATACCCTAGTCCTCAGCAGTCCAGTCTCTGTAACTTCTGCAGAATATCAATCAGCCTTCTTGACACCAGGCCATCCTCCAAAAGTCCTTCTCAATGTGTGTTCAGATGCCTTCATACCTGCCTGCTGCCATTCCTGAGCAAGCTCTGCAGTGGAGGTGCCCCGATCCCACAGCTGAATCAGCTTTAGAAGACAGCACTAAGCTTGCTGGACTTTCTTGGGCGTCCTGAAGCCTCTTCACAACAACTGAAGCTCTCTCCTTGAAGTTCTTGATGATCTGATTGTTGCTTTGGATGCAACCTTACTAGCTACTACTGGTATTCTTGCCTGTAGAGTCCATTTTGTGGTGACTGCAAGTTTTTCCTGGCAGGTAACCATGGTTACCAGAGGAAGTACAGTAGAACCTCTGGTTACGAATGTTTCCAAACACGTACAGATTGGGTCGTGATCAAAAGGTTTGCCAAACTTTTGCATCTGTTCACGATCACTACTTCTGGTGGCCGGTTTCCCCTCTGGTTCGTACTATACGCCAATAATTATAAATTAAGGATTTTTAAACCTTTTATTTTTTTTTACCGTGCTTAAAACTCATAAGTGTTTACAGCGAACGGTTCTTTAGGGTCTAGCGTGAACTCTTGCAATGTTTTCTCTGTTATTCTGCTATGTTTTTACATTTATTTACATGCAACCTTACGCTCGGGTTGCGTCCAAATCGGGTCGCATCCAGAGGTTGGAACGAATTATAGTCGTGGCCAGAGGCTCCACTGTACAATGATTTCAGGCTCCATCCTCCTTTTAAAGCATCCAGTCTGCTATTCTAACTCAGTCAGCAGGACCGAGTGATCTCCAGCCTCGTCCTCCTCAACGCTCTCACCCGTGTTAACGAGAGGATCACTGAGACGATGTCAGCAGGGCCTTTTGTGGCTGAAATGCAGTAGAAATCTATCTTTTGATTGTCTTCAGCACATTCTGGAGTTTATGAAAATAGCCATCATCCAACTGACGCAGCAAACCTTTGTGAAAATGAATATTTGTTTCTCAACACTTTTGGCCACGGCTGTATATAACTGCAATGTAACGGATTCAGTTCTGCAAGCTTAAGAATGACGTTACGCATCATCTGAAGTTTCCGCTCTTTCAGAGCGAGAGATCAGATTTTGATATTTGTATCTCAAATATTGCTCAACTCTCAACATCAGTCCAGTGCCAATATTAACTGAGTAAGGAAACTTCTCTGTAGTCCCATGGAACAGCTGAGAAAGAAATAAAGTCTGTTTAAACCTGGAATGGACCACAGATGAACAGAAAACAAATCCACAAACAGGCTGGACTGAAACGCTTTATTTACGTTCAGGGAAATGTATTGAAAACTGATTTTTGAAGCCTTTAAAAGGCTTCTACAATAACACTTTGCCTTTCTGGTCCAGATAAGTAGTGATTCTAACCGTGATTGGAGTGGTGGTGGGATACTCGTCTATGGACCAAGAGGCTGCAGGTTCAAATCGCACCTCCAGCAGCACCACCATTGGGTTCCTGAACATCCTTAACCCCGAGCTGCTCCGGGGGGGGGTTGTCCCTGTAAATGGAAGTCGTGCTAGATAAGAGCGGATAAATGCTGGAAACTTTAAAAAAAAAAAAAAAAAAAAATCAGTTTTACGTTTGCGGTTTTCCTCGGATGTCCGTGTGTTCTGTGACCAGCTTCACGTTGTTTTCCATGACTGTCTTTTACATCTTCTTCCCATATTCGACTGGAACGTGAAGCAGCTCTTTCTTTACCTCTCTGCTGAGTATTCAACCAGAAGCAACGTAAGTCCCTCCCATCAGAGCACACTTTCTCTTTTTTACATTTTTAAACAAATTATTTGAAATGCCGTTATGCATGAGAAGAAGTTAACTTTAGAAGTGTCTGCTGCAGCATGTGAGAATGTTCAGAAGTACTTTCTTCCTCCTTCAGGTTCTGAACCAGGTGGTTTTATGGGACAAGATCGTTCAGAGGGGAGAGAATACCAAACTAAACTTGAGGGACATGAAGTCCAAATACTTTTTCTTCGACGATGGAAACGGTCTGAGGTCTGTTCATTGATTTAAACGGGAATATGAATGACCACCAGCACTACGTAATATAAAATAGCCATAAAAAAAATAGAGATCAGAGGTACCTTTGAGCAAGGTACCATACCCATCGCTGCTCCCCGGGTGCTGGATATGCTCCCTGCTGCACGGTGTGTGTGGGTTAAAAGCAGGATGCATTATTTAGTTGTTTCACTGTGTGCTGCGTTGTAAATGTAGTCACTTTCAGATACGCTTGCTGCCTCTGTAGGAACTGCAGATTATTAATGAGTTCATTTTTCTCTCACTATCAGAGCCAACAGGAACATCACTCTCACTCTGTCCTGGAACGTGGTGCCCAACGCTGGAATCTTGCCGCTGGTCATGGGCTCGGGACACGCCTCCGTCCCTTTCCCCGACTCGTATGAAGCCACCAAGAGCTACTGAACCGTCCCAAAACCTGTTCATATATTTTGTGCGCTGTTGTGGGTTTTAATAAAAAAAATAAATTATAAAATGTTTGAGTTTTACTTATTTAATTTATAAATTATAATTACGTTTTGAATTAGAATTCAGATTTTCATTTCAACCTAAAAGAGCTCCTTTCGGCTGCTCCCGTTCGGGGTCACAGCGGATCAACCGTCTCCATTTCTTCCTGTCTTCTGCATCTTCCAGCACAACAGGATGAGAGGTTTCAGCGTCGTTATGACCTTGTCAGATAAGTGTCTGAGATTAAACCTCAGAGATTATGCAGATTAAAAGTAGGATTTTATGTCGGCGTGGCAATTCCGTTCTTCGACACCAGGCCTCGGACAACCAAGTTCGAAGATTTTTCACAATCATGGAAAAATGATGGAATAATTCACAATAAAACTGGAGTGGGTTTTTTTAAAGCAGGTTTTTAGAATCTGGTTTTATAGAGTAAGGTAGCGCAGAGTCCTTCACCCCTTCTCTTAAATAAGATTTAGTTTAATTATTACAGCTAATCAGATTGTAGTGGTTCTCTGACTTGTGACTTGATTAACTCATTCCCACCTAATCACCCCTCTTGTTCCTACGACAGCTGTGAATAGTCACCATTTCAAAACTTCAGGCCTCACCAAACACGTGATCTGTAACACTAACACCGTTTCGTCCCGGAGCTCCTGGTTTCTTGTGGTTTGTTCCCTCTTTTTAATGTTTGGAGCTCTGAGGCGACACAGAGCATGAACTCCACCAGGGAACTCCACCAGGGATCCGCTTTAGCTGAAAGCACTTTTTAATTTTCATAAAATCCCCTAAAAGACCCGATGACCCCTGAACGTCATCATTAAAATGGTAGAAAGGAGTTTTTATGATGCTGTTTTCCTGCCAAAGTCACTCAGGATGTGCTTTGAATAAAAAGAGCAACAATTTAAAGAGTTAAAGTTTTCTAGAACACTTATGTTTATAAAATGTAAAAAAAATAAATATATATTTTTGCCATCTGGAGGTCGCCAGTCCATCACGGCAAACATTCACATCAGGGGACAATTTAGCATCTTCAGTCCACCTGACCTGCAGGTCTTAACAAATTTAAAGAAAATATCAAGATATATATTTTTTTCAGTATGGCACAGCTGTAGTGCACTTTTGTTACTACCAGTCTTCCCATGACTCATTGAGTGTGTGTCTGTGTGTGTGTGTGTGTGTGTGTGTGTGCAAATTCACACCCACATACTTGAAATCATATATAATAATAATCATATTTGCACAGATATAAAAGCATAGTGTATTTAAATTGTAACATATCTGCAGAGATGTATTTACCTGTACTGTGCAGCCCCTGTAGTTTTTTTATCCACATCTTATCGGATTGCAGTTCATCAGTATACCAGCAGGTGGCAGCACAGGACTTACAAAAAATCTGCAGTGCCTTTAGTGAAAATGCTTGAGAGTGGATGTAGTTTGATTTTAGTTCTGACTGGATTCAGAATTGATCCAGATGACCAGAAGGTTGTGGGTTCGAGTCCCGGAGCAGTGAGTTACCCTGAGATTCCCTTGAGCAAGGTACCGTGCCCATCAATGCTGCCTGTGCACTGGATATGTCAGCCCCCCTTCTGGACGGTGTGTGTCAGAGGATGTATTGTGGTGTCTCGCAATAACAAATAGTCACTTTCACTGTCCATTCCATCTAATAGTTCCTTCCTGGATCTCAGCACTGTTATTTTTTGTCCCGATCCCTTTGAACCCATTTTTTTAAGAGAGTCTCTTTTTGAATGCAAGGCCTCTCAGGTCATACATCACCTGGAGGAAACAGGCATGAAATTCAACTCAGCGTCCCGCGGGCAAACGTCTCCAGCAGAGAGAAAGAAAAATGGTCAAGCACCGACCTCAGTGAGACAATCAATACTACTTACAAGCCTTTCACAACTCTGGGGGTCCCGCTCTTTTAGTGGGGTTTGGTACAGTTTCTGCATCACCCTTAAGAAAGCAAACCCCCCCTGGCTGAGCCCCCATGGCTGTCGACATGGCAACACCAGTTCAGGGGAAACGCAATTACGGCAAATATTTGCATTCAAGAGACTGATTCAATCTTGGAAAATAACTCGGAGGGAAAAATAACAGATTGACGTGAGCTGTTTGGAGAGAATCTGTGGAATGCAGGGGGTACAGCACAAGGTTGAGGAACAGCCAGCTGCGTCCTGAGGACACCAGGGCTCGGGGACAATGTCCTCCACCCTAAAAAATGGTGGACTTAATCAAGACCAGGGGCTGCTGATTCCAAACATGCAGCTGAAGTGGTGAGAGTCCTTGTGCAGAGAGGAAGGCAGAGCCAAGGGTGACACGCAGGGGTCATAAAGCATCTCAGCAGCAAGAGTAACGGCCTGCTCTTTAGAAAAAAAGGATTTCAAAGGGCCAAAATCATCAAAATCAAGTTTTCCACACTTTGAAGTAAAAAATCAGTTTCATGTTTTCAGACTTGGATGAAAACATTCACAAGCACTTTCTCGTCTTTCATTTAAACTCTTGGTGGTTCGCTGCCACCACAAGATTCAGTTCATTCATGAATATGTTTTATGTGGCTGGTGTTAAAATCAGCATCCAGTTTTAGTCTTTCTGTAAAATCTCCTCAAACAAATTGACGACTCATTTATGTAACATTATTTCTCACTCACTCATTTTCTGAGCTGCTTGTCCTGATTTGGGTCACTGGTGGTGCTGGAGTCTATCCCAGCTCTCACAGGAGGAAAGGTGGACACCCTGGACAGTCCACCAGTCCACACCTGGGGGACAATTTAGCATCTACAGTCCACTTGACGTTCATGTTTTTGGACGGTGGGATGAAAACCGGAACTCCTGAAGGAAACACACACAGACACGGAGAGAATATGTTCCCTGGACTGTCCCGCCTGGGAATTGAACCCGACCTTTTCACTGATGTGGTTTTCCAAATGTGACCTGCCACGGTAACACCAGTTTTCACAGAAAACATGGTTTTAAAGTAAAAAAAATAAAAATAAATAAATCTCTCAAATTAATTTCTGAGCCACTATCAATAAATCGATAAATGATTCCAGCTTTAATCATCTCATGCATCTGAAGCTGCCCTCATTGGCAAGAGGAATATTCCCCCTAATTGAGTCAGGGACCAGCTAATCTCTGACTAATTATAATGTGCTTGCTGGGCGTAACCCAACCTTTCAATTCCTGAAACCAGTAATCAGGTCCTGTATCATTAAAATAGGCCCAAACTGCCTCTTTTAAATAAATAAGTCTTGTGATGCCACAAATGCCAACACGTTTCCAAATAAAAACTGACCTCTAGAGGACTTTAACCTCAACGCTGAACGCTTTTTAGATGTGGAATAAATAAAGATCATTCTAAATTGCGTAAATATTTGTATATATCTTGCACATATCTTTCTTTAAGGGACAGTCAAAAAAAAACCTGCTTTAAGGGATAAAGGTTGGAAAATCCTCAGGTCACGAATCACCCTTCTGTACCTAAGATTAGAAATTGGGCCCCATGACTGGAAGGTTGTGGGTTTGAGTCCCAGTAGGTTTGGCCTGAGGTACCCTTGAGCCTCCGTCTCCATCACTGTTCCCCGGGCGCTAGATGTGGCTGCTCCCTGCAGTGTGGTGTATGTGGGTTACATACAGAGGTTGCATTTCATAGTTCACTGTGTGCTGTGTTTTGCAAATAGCCGCTTTAATTTCACTTTTACTTTAGTTTCTAGTCAAGTTTAATTTAAGGTTTTCTTCTGAAGAGCAGACATATATCCAGTACCCGGGGAGCAGTGATGGGGACGGTACCTTGCTCGAGGGTTCCTCAGAGCAACCCACGGGTTGGGGATTCAAACCCACGACCTTCTCATCCTGGTGCCTAGTCCCTAAACACTAGATTATGGGCCCTTTAATTTGAAAATTTTATAATCTTTATGTATGTGGTTTTTATTGGACAAAATATTCACTTAATAGTAGCTACATAATCTCAGATTATATGAGAATTATTATTTTTTTGCATTGCCTCTAAAAGCAGCGCTCTGTCCTGCTGGCAGTGAGTCACTGCTCCGACCTCCAGATTAAACTGCTGTTTTCTGAGACAGTCTGCAGACACACTGGAGTTACACGCTTCATTAAATCACACATAAGCCTCGTGTCCAGGCTCACAACAAACATGCGTGCCAAGGGGATATCCCACCGTCGGACATGTACAGGAGTTCTACACCCCTCCCCAGGCTGCTTCTTATAAATAACCTGGGCTGGATGTCCCGACTGAGGAGCACTGCACCAGCAGATAAGAGAAAAGAGAGGCTGGGGGGGAAGATTCAGTGTCAGTATTTTTGAAGTTTGACCTTGCTGGTGTACAGTTACAGCCTATCGTGGGCCACTCTTGACCCAGCAGTGATGCACACATGTGTACAACCTGTGAACCATGGTCCAGTTCTCAGAAACTGGCCAATAAGGAACGAGGTGGGTGGGGGAGCTGCAGGTGGTCCACAGTCCGCAATTTTAAAAGGTTGGTTTTCTAATGAAGTGGCAAATTATTAGTGAAAGTACAAGGCAGGTGTTTCTAATAAAGTGGCCAGCAAGAGGAAGCGCTGGTTGTGTTTATGATAAAGTGGCCAGAAACAGGAAGTACAGGGTAGACGTTTCTAATAAAGTGGCTAATGAGAGCAGGTATAAGTCTGGTGTTTCTAATAAAGTGGACACTTCATAGTGAATGTGCCAAGCAGGTGTTTCTAATATTTTGGCCAGTGAGGAAAAGTACAATATAGGTGTTTCCAATAAAGTGGCCAGCGAGTGGAAGCACACGGTTACATATTACAGATTGATGCTGAGATTGCCGTTTCAGCAGCCAATCACAGTTTGAAACTTGTCAGGCTTGCTTCATGGGTCATCCCCACGCTGATCGGATGTCCTTTGCACCACAGGCTGCAAATAATGCCCACTGCTGGGCCACTGGCACCACCACTCAGCCAGTTTTTCGTTTATTAAAATTACTCAAAATGATGCTCTGTGGTCGGGACTATTCAGTGTACTGAATGCAACAGAACACCAAGGCCTGCTGAAGCATTTGAAGATGTGGCCAAAACCTCCAAATGTGCTTTAAACGCAGCAATGACCTTCTGCACGAAGTGCACTTGGCCAAAAAATGTGTAGGCCAGGGCTGAATCGTTTCAAATCACTTTGACCAAATCCACCATCCTTGAAACTGGGCTCAAAATGATTCATTTATTTGTTTTAAAAAGACATTAAGTAGACGTGAGATCTTTCTGACAATGAGTGCTATAATTCTGAAGAATTAATTTATGCAAAACCTATTTTTCTTAGCTCTTGATTTAAAGTGCAAACACCACAATGAAACACTGATTTTTTTCAGTGAAAGAGGTGTAGAATGTCTTATACATAGACACTTTCAAAATGTATTTTTTTATTCCCCAGTGCACAGGGCTTCATGCACTACCTCACTATTTTTATTATTTATAACTTCCTCACTTTATATCATTTGATGCAAAAAGAGAAATATTCTCCTTCTGCTTTCCATGATCTCTTTTTTGTGCAATATGGTTCACCAGAACAGGATCATCACTCACATGCTGTAAATAGTGAGTTTGTCCTCTGCATTTAACCCATTCAGACACACCAGTAGTGAACACACACACACTGGGATCAGGAGCAGTGAGCAGCCAGATCCGGTGCCCTGGGAGCAGTGATGGGGACATTATCTTGCTCGGTGGAAGCTCAGGGTATCCTACTATTCTGGGATTCGAACCCATGACCTTCTGATCATGAGGCCAAGTACCTAACCACTAGGTCACCCTTAACCTGGAATCCAGCACCTAAAATTATGCTTCTAAACTATCTGCATTTTAAAGAACGATACTAAAATACAGCTAAAATGATCTTAAATAGTGCTATGCTCTCACTCACTCATTTTCTAAACCGCTTGTCCTGATTAGGGTTGAGGGCAGTGCTGGAGACCAGCTCTCACAGGGCAAAAGGCAGAGACACATCCTGGATAGGTCACAAGTCCATTGCAGAGCATATACTTACAAACACACCCACACACCTAGAGGGACAATTTAGCGTCTCCAGTCCACATGACCTGCATGTCTTTTGAAGGAGGGAGGAAGCTGGAGCACACAGTCATGGTGAGAACATCTCCACTCCACACAGAAAGGACCCGGACCGTAAATAAAATTTTAAAAAAAGAATAAAATGAATATGCAGGTTTCTTTAAGTGAACCGGGTTTTTGTCCAGCAGGTGGCACAATAACTCTCAGCCCATGACATTTGTTGAGACAGTGTGGACCTTCTGGTGAGGCACCTTCTGCAGATGTGCCCTTTTTCCTTGGAAGGGTGAATTCTCGGTTGGTCAGCTTTACAGGAAGTTGTTTCTTCAGTGAGTTACAGAGCTCTTATATAGAAAAGGAACTTAGTCATCCAGGATGTTTCATGTGGTTTTAAAAACATTTGCATTTCTGCACAATATCTCATGTCTTGGAGAAGAAGAGGATATTGCTTCTCCAAGTTAGGAAAATAAGAGCAGACTGGTCTCCACATGAGGTGCAGCGTAAATCCTGGCCTAAATGACTTTAAGAGACACATAATTCAGCATGTCTCCACTCAAGGCACTGGTGATGGTACCAGTAACTGTAACTGCCTTACCTCCTCCTTATGCACCAACTGGTGCAGGAACATGTTAAAAAGTTAGGTAGGTGGTCTACAGCCAGTTTGAGGTAGTTTTCTCTTTCCATGTGAGATCGGTGTGTGTGTAAGATCGGGGGTGTTTATGAATTGCTTTCTTGGTGCTGGAGGTAATGAGCCCAAAAAGCAATGTAATTTAATAAAGGCATAATAACTGCGTGACTGCAGATACACCCCGGAGCTTGTATCTCGCAATAAAACAACTAAAGGTTCATGTTAAGGCACTGCGTTGTGAGGAAATGCTCTATTAAAAAAGGATTTGTCTCTGAGCTGGATGTGGATCATTATGATGATATTTGGTAAGTGAACCAGTTCAGCCAGGCTGTAATCTTCAGATTAATCTCAGAGAGATAAGAACAGGCACAGAGCAAAGCCTTCAGCGTCTAGTGCGGTGGGATACGGGTGGATGGTTAGGCGCTGTTGTAACGCTGATCCTGTCTCTCAGTCTTCCAGGCTGTTCCGTTCAGTTCTGGGTGACACGTGCTGTTAAAGGACTCCCTACATTTGAACCCAAATATCTGTCCTTTCCTTCCATTTTCAGAACAGACTCCTTACTTTAGACTGAAGTCATTTGAAGGGAATCCTCCATTATTTTTATTTCCATCACCTTCCCAACATCATAAGAGAGAAGACTGGATGGATGAAAGTGAAGCGGTGAAGTTAATGTTGATTATTTTCAGTAGATTGTTTTTATTGGAGTAGAAGTTTGAGGCTTTAATAGTCTTTAATTCTATTAATAGGGAGTGAGATTCAGTTCACTTTAAAAGTGACGTCCAGACGTCCTTCAGAGGAGACATGTCTCACTTTGCACTCTCAGTACATTCCTGTACTTTTACTTTACACTCTCAGTACATTCCTGTACTTTTTACTTTTCACTCTCAGTACATTCCTGTACTTTTTACTTTATACTATGAGTACATTCCTGTACTTTTTACTTTATACTTTCAGTACATTCCTGTATTTTTTTTACACTCTCTGTACATTCCTGTACTTTTTACTTTATACTCTGAGTACATTCCTGTACTTTTTACTTTTATATTCTGAGTACATTTCTGTACTTTTGACTTCATACTCTGAGTTCATTCCTGTACTTTTTACTTTATACTCTCAGTACATTCCTTTACGTTTTACTTCATACTCTGAGTACATTCCTGTACTTTTATTCTTGTACTGAGCAAAGTAGTTCAGTCAGCACTTCCTACAAGACCCGTTTTTAAGTATCAGAGCTTCATGTGTGCAACAATAATAAATAAAAGAGTACTATAGACAACAAATCACTCTAAAAATATTAAAACATATTGCATATTGCACAACTGAATTGTACAGTGTTTAATGTCTATCATGTTGACCACCGGCATCTTTTTATGGAGCAAATATATAAAATTTTGCCTGAGATTTGTAGATGAACATTTCCTCAAACTCCTCCTTTGCTCAAATTTATTTAACAAATGAAATCTGAATAATTCATACAGGTGCTGAACCACCTTCCTCAGTGCCTCCAAACACAACCCTTGGCATGTTTTCATGGCGCAAAATGTTTCCCTGCTGGCATGAAGTATGTTTCTACCCTTACGATGAAACACGCCTGAGATGCTGAGGGGTTAATTCAGCTGCTCTCCACAATGACCCACCATTTATTGTTATTTTTTTACACCAAACTCAACGTCAATCACACATTCCACAGCATCAGAGCCCATCCTCCTCACATTGTCAGGTACGAGGAACACAGCGGAGGGACTTTGTCACCTGAGATGCCATTGTCTTGGAGTCCTTCAGTCAAAACCCAGCAGCCCCTGTTCGTTTCTATCTTCCACTTACACATTTGTGTCCCACACCAGTCCCCCCCATCCATTGTGTTATCGTTGAGTCCTCCAGCTGCCTCATTCATCTGCTTCCTCTTGGTGGCTTTTCCTCGAGAGTGATAAAAATGACTCATTCTCTCGTTGCATGAAAAGAAGGGGAACTCATGCCTGGCACAGCGTCAGCACTGGTGTTGTGCCACACTGTGACCAGCTATTGAGGCCCTGCTCTTCCGACACATGTTTCATGTGTTTTGGGAGTTCCAGGAATGCAAGTCATGCAGGAATGACACAGCTGTCAGCAGTAAATGACATGACACGCAAGAATGACAACAGCCAAGAGAGGCAAATCTGTGTGTCCTCTTCGGATGCCATGGAGGGGCTGGATTGGGCTGCCAAAATGTAAAAGGTGCTCGGTGAAAAAAGTGTTTTAGCTTCAGATTGGCAGTCAGCAGGGAGATCTGACATCTCAGGGACGTGATACTGAAGAGCCAGCAGTCTTAAATTCTCCAATGTGTTAATTATTAAGAACACGTGTATGGGTGTGTGTGTGTGTGTGTGTGTGTGTGTGTGCTTTGCCACACCACACAATGTGAAGGTTATGGGTTCGCTTTCCAGTCTAGCTGGCCTTGATATCATGTTGTGTAGAGTGTCTTCTCCCTGTGTCCATGAGGAGTTAAGAGTTAAGGGGGACTAAAGACATCAAAGTGTCCCCTAAGTGAAAGTGACTATGTGTCATTGTGAAATCAGCACAGCACACAGTGAACTACAAAAAAATGCATCATCTGTATTTAACCCACACACAGGGGGCAGACATATCTAGCGCCCAGGGAGCAGTGATGTGGATGGTACCTTGCTCAAGGGTATCTCAGGGCAACCTACTTTTCTAGGATACACAATCTTCTGAACCTCATCCCTAAACACTAGGCCACCAAGAACGCATTACTCTGATGTGAACACTGTGTGTTTGTCCCATGATGTTCCATGACTGTTGACCTGTCCAGAGTGTTTCTCCAGCTTCCACCCAATAGGTTCCTGCACTCCCTGGTTAGGATAAGCGGATCAGAAAATGAATGGATAGTGTGTTTGTGTGTGGACACGCTTCAGGTTTGTTGTTTAGTCGTTCTTTCTTTAGTGTATCTGCACTGCTGTTGTTTTTTTTTCCCTGAAAAAGGGAGGACTTTAATCAGCCAAAACAGCAGCTGGACTTCTCCTTTCCTGACCACGTCAAGCCCACTGCTTAGGTGTGTCTGCCGACATGTGCGTCTATCTGCACATGTTCGTCCATATGATTGTGTCTGATGAAGTGTTTGTGTGTGTGTGTGTGTGTGTGTGTCGGTTTGAATATGATTGTGCAATAATAATAAAAAAAAAATCAAAAATAAAATAAAACTGTTGAATGTATGTATATATATGTAATGCATGTCAGAAAAATAAAGAATGACTTAAAATTACTTTAAAAAAAATTATTTTATTTTTCACCAATCACTGTTCATCATCAACTGTAGGCAAACGTGAAAACAATATTTTATTTTATTTTCATTGATTAAAGTTTGATCATGCTCGCAGGTGCCTGAGGAGCAGTGATGGGGACAGTACCTTGCTCATGGTACCTCAGGATAACCTGCTGGTCTGGGATTCGAATCCACAACCTGCTGATCCTGGGGCCGAGTCCCTAAACACTCGTCCACCACTGCCCTGATATTGTTTTTGAAGAACATCCTACAATAACAGAAGGGGTCTGTTATTGTTCCAAGTCTGTACTGTCCCTTATCAGTCTGTTTTCTCATCCATGTCAGTTTTCATGTCCTCCTTCGTGGTTAAAACACCCTGCAGTGCTGCACCACCTAAGATAACCTCTCTCTTGCTCCAGCAGTCCAGTTTTGCTGGGTCATGCAATGGCAGTAACTCACTCCCTGTGTCAGAAATGTCATCACATTGTGGGTTTTAGAGGGAGGACCACTTCCTCTCATCAGATCATGTTTTCTTTTGATTAGTTCTGGTCCAACCTCCTCACTGTCCCTGTCAGGCATATCAATGGGTTGACGAATCACCCAGAGAAGCACAATGATGTGAGACAGACATGGGTTTTTTGGGAAAAATTCACTTTTTCCAGACTGTATTGACTGCACACAGCGTGTTGTTCTTTTCTTAAACATCTGCTCACTTTGTTAGAAGGTCCCTGCAGCCATATATGAACGGCTGGGTCATTTTGGGTCAACTGACATGAAAATAACTGAACTTTTTTTTGGCAGAGAAACAAGTTTTACATACTTTATTACAAAATTACAGTTTATTTGCTCATTTGTCCAATACATCTATAAGAAAGGTGACCTGTGCAAAAGTTATCATGCATTCTTTCCCAATATGTTAAACTAAGCAAATGAATAGAAAAAAAAAGTTCGCTGTCTTTAAAAAATGTGGAATAATTTTCACTTTATAGTGTAATTCGATCAGGGGGTTTCAAACCTTTACTGGTACTCAGCCCACCTCTCACTCTGGTAGTTTCTGCCCACCGGACGACTGTATTATATTATTTGGGTGGGGACTATCCTGACTGTACTGACATGGTACCATCGCTGGTATGAGTTTCTCAGACACGGTGGTGTTGACGGGGATTTACAGACACACTGTGGTTCAGAGAAATATCAAGCCAAGAAAAGCTCCGTGGTCAGAGGTTAGAGGATGGTTGCGTCTCAACATACAGTTCCCTCCAAAAGTATGGAAACAGGAAGCTCATTTCATTTGTTCTTTTGCTCTAGACCAAAGACATTTGGGCTTGAGGTCATCAAATGAATGCGAGAGATCAGATTTTCAGGCTGATTTCCTTTATTTAAGGAACCGCTGCCTCTAAGAGTTAAGCGTAAATATCAGCTAAGAGTAGATATCAACAGCTATTCATAGTTCAAACATCTAACAGAACACACCAGTGTAAAAACACCAGTCTTTTATGTTCCAATACATTTGCTCACTTTAAAACCTGGGTGGTCAGATACAAAAGGTAGCATGTTTAATGTCATTTAACAAATCTAGATACCAGGAAATAAAATCTTTAAATCTGGCCAACATCTGGGTGGTGGTGGTGGTTTAGAGGTAGGACACTTGCCTATGCACCAGGAGGTCACAGGTTCATCCACCTCCAGCACTACCACCATTGGGTTCCTGAGCAAAACCCTGAACCCCGAGCTGCTTCAGAGGGACTGTCCCTGTAATCAGGAAATGGAAGTCGCTCTGGACAAGAGTGTCTGGTAAATGTTGTAAATATGAATGATCATCTTTTGATCTCAAACCAAACTGTCTTCAGATTCAGATTGTAGACTGGGCCACAGCAACTGTGTTTCCATTGCAGTTTTGCAGAAAAGGCAACAAAATACTTCTGGGAAGGCCCTGTTTTTCCAATGCGATTAAAGCCAGGTTCGCTCCTCTAGCGAAAATCATAACATCCAAAAAAAAAGCAAAAAGCAGAATTTTTTACTTGCTTTGTACCCAGCACTACACTATCAGAGCTCTCTGATGAAATGAACACTGCTGAAATGTCAACATCCTCTTACTCTCTCATCCCTCAAGCTCCTCATAAATACTGGCATTTCTGTTGCCGTCTGAAATAGCGGCGATGTCTTTATTTTCTAACCGTTCATAAAAACGTCTCCAGCTCCTCGTCCGGCCACGTGACAAGCACCATGTCTCTGAATCTCATTAGACTCTTCAAGTCATGACTTCAAGTGATTTCAATTTTAAAAATGTGGGTACATTTAATGTAATCGTCTGAAAAATGTGAATTATTTATTTTTTCAAGTCAAATTTGCATTTTTAATTGAATTTCAGTTTCAGAATACACCCTTCCGACAGGGACAGGGAGACAAAGCGATGCACCCTCAGAGGGGGTAAAGTCCAGTCAGTGCTGGCCGGTCCCGTAGGGTTCTGCCCCCTTTCTCGTGATTTCAGCCTGCTTGGAAAATCGCTCTGATAGTCTCTCACGTTAAAGCTTTGTCTTCCATGAAGGCAATACCATGCGATCTGTTTAGGTAACCAATATGCCTCCATCATTTATAACTACTTGGCATATTTACTCATCATTTATAATCTGTGTGCATTTACAGGTGGCTTTGTTGCATGACATGGACAGAAAAAACTAATAGCTCAGTGTTACAAAATAATGTTCCTTAACTGATTTTTACACAACACAGTGTGATCACATTGGTAGCGGGGGTCTAGTGTTTAGAGACTAGGTCCCAAGTTACCTGAGGTACCTTTGAGCAAGGTACAGTCCCCATCACTGCTCCCCAGGGCTGCCCACTGCTGCACAGTGTGTGTGTTAAATACAGAAGATGAATTTGGTTGTGTTTTACTTTGTTCACAATGACAAATAGTCACTTTCACTTCACATCTAATTAGTCCATTTATCCATGGAAGTTTTTAACCCCTTGAGTAATCTGGTAGGAGCTGCCAGTCCAAATACGACTCTGTCTTTGGCAAGATACAAGGTTTCCATTAAAGTGGCCATGGATTTTAGAAACGTGTAATGAAGAAAATATTTTTAAGCTGATTTTTCTTCACGGCTGCATTGTGCTTAAAGTCAGTTCTGTTTACCAGCATTTAGCTCTCTTTATAAATTCCCCATGGCTCCTGTTGGACAAGCCCGGTCTGCCATTGTTGTGCTGGATCCAGGATACTCCCGTTCCTTGCAGCCGAGAGTCACACCTCCATCAGGAGCCTCCTGAGCCACAGGTCATAAGTCTCCTACCATTTCTATAGCCGGAAAAGCGCATGATAGTAAATAACAGGCACTCTGATGTAATATATGGTGTGAACGGGTTGCAATGCGACCAAAGATAATCTGGTGATCTGAGGCAATTGACACCGTTTCCTTCCCTTCCGTGAGGATATTGACCATCCTTTAAGGGTGTTTGGCGTGGTCTAGCACTTTGTTATTGTCCCTGCGTATCCAGGAGACGACTTCCCAACAAAGGATGAAAGTGGCTTCCTTCTAAAATCATTGATGTTGAACGAGGATGTTGATGAATCTAAAAATGATTGCTCGAAATTAGCGAGAAGAACCGAATCCAAAAGGGGACGTTTTGTTTCCCGTGGAATAGATTTTATGCACACTTGAAATGTTGTATATCGCTAGATTGGCATTTTTAGTCATGTCTCACTTTATATTCCAAAGTCAAAGATATCCATGACATTATTCCAATTCCTTCCTTTTTTCTGAAGCAACATAGCTTGTATTGTAAAACAAAGAAAGGACCTTTTGCCTTAAATGTGTGGTTTGGTAATGATTGCCCTCTTTGGCATTCTGCTGGAGTAAGCACATCCATCGCTTTGGTACGAGATGAAAATGAAACATAGACGTGACCATGCACTTATCGGCAATCAGAATGATTTATGTACAGTGCCTGCACAAGCAAAGACAGCACCCAAAGGCCTCTGCCTGTGGCTTTCTCCACTGACTTGACAATCTCTTTTTAAACAGAGTTCAACAAAAGCCGTACTGCTAGAGTGTAATTGGTGGAGGCTCATGTGCTCCTGGTACCTGCTGGAAAGGAGAGAGTTCAGATGGAAATGATTTGTCTCTGGCACCTGTCAGAGTGTCTGCCAGCCCTGCTCTGGAACTGTGAGAGGATGGAGGGAGACCATAAGCTCTTGCATCTGCTCTTCCCGTTTCAGAAAATGTGGACCAGCTAACTGCAAAAGCAGATGAAGGATGAAGGACAATGTTCCAGGGCTTTGCCTTTACGACGCTGCCAACATTAAACCATCAGGCTTGTTTTCTCAACATGTTTCAAGGCTTTGTCCCTGCTGATCAGGCTGATATGATTTAAAATATACAAGGTGTGTGTTAAAATTTTCTTGGCACGTCAAGGTACCTGTTCTCCATCATCCACCCTACTCCCCTGATCTGGTGCCTGCAGACTTCTTTCTGTTTCCCCACCTGAAGAGGGTCATGAAAGACATGTTTTGCGGACGTGTCAGCAATCCAAGAACCTGTGACAGCGGTTCTGCTACCGTTTCCTAAAGAGGCCACTGCTGAAAGTTTCTAGAAGCTTTATGAACGTTCCCAAATGTGTTTTTTTTAATATTCTGTACCATTCACTGAACTTTTTAGACAGACCTTGTAACATAAAAGAGTTGTATATATGCTACTTTGAGTCATTTCTTAAATTTGAGTCTGAAATAGACATGTGCAAGTGAAAGTGACTATCATTGTGAATACAGCACACGGTGAACTACAACGAAATGCATCTTCTGCATTTAACCCACACACACTGTGCAGCAATGGGCAGCCATGTCAGTGCCCAGGGAGCAGTGATGGGGACGGTAAAAAAATCTTTATTAGAAGACTGAAAATGAACAACATAGAATCCTAAAACTACAGTACCGTGAAAAGGGCTTGAGCCCCTCATTTCTTCATTTTTTGAGACAGAGGCAGTGTGAGATCATCTCCACAGAGAACTGAAAACAAAACTGAAAACATCCGAAGAAGAGCTTTGGGACGTCCTTCAAGCAGCCCGGAGAGCTGTTCCTGAAGACGACTTAAAGAAATGACAAGAAAGTTTGTCTAAGAGAGTTTAGGCTGTGCTGAAGAATAACGGTGGTCAAACCAAATATTGACTTTAAGCTGGGACAGTGTTGGTCTAGAGGTTAGGGACTTGGCCCCAGGATCACAAGGTTGTGTGTTCAAATTCGACTAGTAGGTTGCCCTGAGGCACCCTTGAACAAGGTACTGTCCCCATCACTGCTCACTGGGTGCTTTAAATAGTATAAGATTTAGGTTTTCTCCTCAAATATACTAAAACTAAACTGCATAAGTATGGGCAGTGGTGGCCTAGTGGTTAGGGCGTTGGCCACATGATCGGCGGATCGGGGTTCGAACCCCTTCCCATTGGGTTGCCCTGAGGTACCCTTGAGCAAGGTGCCGTCCCCGTCCCGCTCCTCCCTGCGATGGGCTGGCGACCTGTCCAGGGTGCGTCCCCCGTCCTCGCCCTGTGTGCGCTGGGTTGGACACCAGCACTCCCCCGTGACCCCGTTTGGGACAAGCGGCAGATAATGGATGGATAAACTGCGTAAGTTGTGTGTTTGTGAGAGAGAGAGTCCGAGAGCACGGTTTTGGCATCAGAAAGAAGGTTCATGCTTTCATGAACTACATCTCGGAACAAATAACACATGATCCAGTCTTGAGGGCTCTTACGCCACAGTCTGCAAACACACAACATTTACAAATTCTGTCTGGAGCCCAGCAGCAATAAATCCATTATCAGTATCTGAAATTTACCTGTAAACCCTGCAGTTGTTTTTGTAAGCAGTTTATGAGATCTCTAGCAATCCGAACATTCTCACTCTTACCAAATGACGCAATCCCGTGACGAGAGAAGAGCCTGAAGAGAGATTTTTTGTTTATGATTTGAAGTGTTTCTACTCTTAAGCGCGAGTGCGCATGATTAAGTGAATAATACATTTGAAGCTCCATTTCAAGACTTACTGATGGTCCCAAGAAACAAACTGGCGTCTAGACAGATGGACGTTATCAGGCAGTTGGAGGATTATTTCTAACAGCTGGTGACATTTCAGAAACTGTGGAGAACATACCATTTGACCAAGTCAGGTTTCAGTATTCAATGTATTTATAATTTGGAAAGTTGCTTAACCATCCGAGCTCTGAGAACATTATTTATTATATTTAGGCTATCATTTGTGGCCTAATTATCTGTAGATAGAATAACCGAGAGATAGAATAACCAACGTCTATGACTGACGGCCAGATGGACAGACAGACGTTCATTTACAGCTTTTGTCAGATATGCTTCTCCAGAACACAGCCTTTGTTTGGGCAACAGATAATGGGATTGCCAGTGGTGGCTAACAACCATGTAAACAATAACAAAAATGATTTCCAACCCAGAGAAATGAATCAATAATCACAGAAGATTTGACGAAAGAAAGATACAGTCACATCAGAATCAGAATAATGTGTCTGTATTGTGCAATGTTCCCCAATGAATGACATTATGCATGACATTGTAGACCTGGGGGGTAAATTTGACATTAGATCGACCAAGTGGACCCTTAGTTGTGAAGCCATTCAACAAAATAATAAAATAAAACAGGCCTGTTCAAAGATTCTAGTTCAGGTCAAACTGGATTCCTGTTAAATTAATTTACTCATCAGAGATACGAGGCTGAAATTGCTAATAAATACTAGAAGTCAGTGAATCGTTTCTATTTTTTTAGACAACAGGTGTGCACAATTAGGCAAGTGAGTATTTTGACCATATCATTTTTCTGCACCTATTCCAACTCCAACTGTCACAAAATTAATGGAATACCAGAAAAAATATGGGGACAATTTATTGGTCCTCACAAAGTAACCTGCTGGATTCCCTACTAAGCTGGGACAGCGGTGGTCTAGTGGCTAGGGAGTCGGCCCCAGGACCAGAAGGTCGTGTGTTCGAATACCAAACTAGTAGGTTGCTCTGAGGTACCCTTGAGCAAGGTACTGTCCCTGTCACTGCTCCCTGGGTGCTTTCAATAGCTGTTGTGTGTGTTCACTGTGGTTCACTTTGTGCTGTGCTGTGTATTCACAATGATAAGAATAGGCACTTCTTCATTTTTTGTAAATAATAATAATTATAATAATTATTATTATACTCTCTGCTGCTTTATTTTAAAGGACCGGCTAAGTCTGAGATTACACAATCAACTAACAGTTCATTTTACAAGCACCCATTTGGAAATGTTTCTATGGCAACGCTTAGCAACACTGTTTTGTATTAAACATTTCTGTGTATTGTTACGGTAGTTTTTTTTTTTCAAAGATATTCTGGCGAACACACACACACACGCGCGCTAAAGAATAAATTATATGCATGGGGCATTTCTAGGACTTTTATGTAATCGAACAGTCCGAATTAGAACATGCTATGGTTCTATTTATACATACGCCCACATTCACAACATCAGCAAACCGGCCGGAAATTACAGATATTTCTACAACTGTAACCCCAAAACTAAAACAGCACAATCCCTGCCAGAAAAGCTGGAAAAATACTAAAGAAAATGCAAAAAACAAAGCTTTTATTTCATTGCAAACTATATCTTCTTTATATATCTTCTTTTTATTGGTTCCTAAACATATATTTCAGCACTTCAGGCCTGCAACACATTCCAAGCAGTGGGAATTAGAGCAAAAAAAGGTGATCGTAATTAGAGCCGGTACAAAAGGAGAATCCGCGAAAAAGGCTGCGGCTTTATGAAGCAAAGATGGGCAGAGTGTGAGACGTGGACTTTTTTAAAACAACGGCCCTCAGTGTGAGCTTGGTAGGGATTTCTCTCTCTACAGTGCATAAAATCATTAAAGAGCTGAAGAGATCTGCAGGAGTTAAAGGGCAAAGGCGCAGGTCTAAGCTGAACGGCCGCGATTTCTGATCCCTTTGATGGCACTGCATCAAGAACTATCAATTTAACAGCGGTGGCCTAGTGTTTAGGGAGTCGGCCACAGGATCGAAAGATTGTGGGTTTAAACCCCCTTACCAGTAGGCTGCCCTTAGGTACCCTTGAGCAAGGTACTGTCCCCGTCACTGTTCTCCGGGCGCTTTCATTGCTGCCCACTGCTGCAGAGGTCCAATTTCGTTGTGGTTCACTGTGCGCTGCGCTGTGACCTCGCAATGACAAGACTAGTCGCTTTCACTTTCACTTTATTGACAGCCTTTGTCAACATTTAGAAAAGAGTTACACTCACAAATGCCACTGAAAGCTTTACTGTGACCGTGTCCATTTGTTTCAAACAACTTTGTTTATAACTTATTCATTTTAGCCATCGTTGCAACTTCCACCTTAGTAAACGACTATTAACCCTGCATACGAGGAGTAAGTATCATTTTCGTTTGGCTGAATTGACCACAAATCATAAACGCTGGGTATAAAAGTGCACTTTCATTTATAACAGGGAGCAGACTGCAGGTATTGATGATTCAGTTTGCACAATTTTGCAGAAACCTAAATGTGTTGCATTGTTCCCTGCTCTTCATTAAAATATCTCTCCTTCTCACTGAAAAAGGGGGAGTTTTAGACAGATTCCTAACATTGTAGAACTTGACCTTTTGCATCATGTCTGTACAGAACAGGGGGACTACATTTTGGAGTGGAAAAAGAAGTTCAACATCCTCCACAGGGTAGGAGCACTGGAGCAACATCAACACTGGAGTGAAGTGGTCCATCACAGAACCACAAACAGACACTAAATACTTAGTCTCTAATAAAGGAAACCTGTGGAGGTATAAATGATTCTGAATTATTTTGGAAGAGACTGGAATCCATGAAAGGAAAACCTTTTCTTGCTCTTAACAATGGAACTACTTTCTCAATATTAAAGACAAATAAACCTAATCCTTATTTTAACCCTCTGGAATCTAAGTACATTATTTATTACATTAATCTGCCCTAATAAAGCAGAGCTATAGATAGGAGAACGGGGACGATAGTGAGACCAACAATGTTATAACGGTTGGAGATGGTGATGCTGATTAAAAAAAAAAAAGACTGGAGCTGGTTAAAAATTGTGGGATTTGTGTTGGGAGTGACGAGGATAGAAAGGATTAGAAATTTTATTAGACGGGACAGCTCAGGTAGGAGTGTTTAGAGAGAGAAGTCAAAGAAATGAGAATGTTTTTTACATGTCCAGAGGAGAGACAAGGATTATATCAGGGGAAGGATGCCGAGGATGGAGCTGCCAGGAAAGAAGAGAAGTCGTCCAAAGGGGGTTGAGGGTAGAGAGGACATGAGGGTGGTTGGTGTGAAAGAGGAAGATGCAGAGGGCAGGAAGAAATGGTGACGGATGTCAAATGTCAATCAATCGGCTCTTGTCCACATCCAGCTGAGTGCAAGGCTTCAGAGCTGCTCTCTCTGGCTGTGGGACTAATTTGTGACTCTAATGGACTCTAAAGTGGACCCTGGCTTAGTTTCAGAGATGTTTGTCCAGCGGGAATCAGAAATTAATCTGGCTCATGATGTCTGCTACTATATTTTTTTCCATGGCCATTTGTCTTACTCTGCCCATAACACAGGAAAAAGGTCTCCTGCCAGTTCATAAGCAAGCTATGGACTGGACAAAAGTTCATTATGATCCTGAATGTCTGCCTGAAGCATAAACGTTGTCCAGTTTTGTGTTACAGAGGACCTTTGTGTTGAGTGTTTTAAGCCACATTGTCATTCTGTTTTTCCCCAAACACTGCTGAGCAAGAGAGCCTCAGAAAGCCAAGAGAGTGCTGTTTATATGTTTACATAACCAACAGAACCAAAATCTACTGCCAGGATAAAGACGGTGCTCTGAATTTACGTGGTTTTAGCAGGGCATGGGAAACAGGGTTGTCTCTCTGATAATGCTGCTAATGGTGAGGTCTGGCTGGAGACACTTTCACAAGTAAGAGCAGGTCATTTTTCAAAATGGTTGAATCTTTGAAGGCAAGTTCTGATCTGCAAAGTGATCCCAGCACACAGTGAACCACATGATCAATAATCCCAGAAGGCCTTTACAAAATGGCTGGATTATAAAGCTTCTGAAAGAGAAGAAGCAAAAAGTGTCTAGGTTGCACCATTCTCAAGGGGTTCCCTTGAACAGGGTACCGTCCCCATCACTACTCCACTGGCCCTGGATGTATGGCTGGCCCTTCACAATGACAAGTAGTCACTTTCACTTCACTTTTCACTGCACGTAGTCATGTACGATACAGTCAACTTTGGAAGGTTAAACAAGTAGGACGTTCTGGAATATGGTGCAATAACATTACTCCAGCAGAAGACAGAATTTGGACAAATTGTGCTTCCTTTTTATGGTTCATTCTTTTTATTTTTTTGCATTTTGTCTGGAGAAGCACAAACTGACTCTTGACAGCACAAGCCATCAGAGTGGTTACAGTTTGGTTAGTGTTCAAAGTCTTACTTCAGCAGGTGTGTCTGTTTCAGCCCCTCCACAGTGCAGGTTCTGGAATTGCCAGTTTAAGAGGAAATGCTTCTAGGCGTTCGTTAATTCCAGTATTTGGTTATTTTCCTTACAGGTGGACGTATGGAGGCTTTTCATTGTTGCAGGAAAAACACACTCCCTCACCTCGCCAACGTCCACATCCTCCCTTTCTGGCTCTTTCGATTAATTTTACATTACCACTTAATGACTTCCCTTTCCCACGAGCGAAACAAACAGGCTCGACGCTTCCTCTCGCTCCAGATCTAGCCGCCCCTCTGCAGAGGTCACGCTGCTCCAGCTGGCCGTAGGAGGCCCAAGGTGCTGCCGGGTTAGGAAAAACGCAAAAAAGAATCTCAGATCTCTCAGATGTAGGTTGGATATATCTTCTGTGTCTGTGTGTGTGTGTGATGCTGAGAGCCTGGAGTCGAGTTTCTGATTGATGGGTTTGCTGAGAGAAAGAGATGAGAGAATAAGGCCACATCGTGCGCCCTTTCCTCTGAAACAGCGGGTACCAAAACTCCTCAGATCAACTTTCCAGCCAAATTCAGCTCCCACCTAACCACTCCCCCCCCAAAAAAAGCATCTATCTATCTATCTATCTATCTATCTATCTATCTATCTATCTATCTATCTATCTATCTATCTATCTATCATAAACCCCCAGGAGATGAGTTAACTCAAAGCTGCTGCAAAAAGTTGCTTTAAATTTTTAAGATGTTTTCTTTTTACAGCACCCTTAAATGTCTATAATCTTTTTTTCTCCGTATTTCTACTTTTAATGGGCTTTGAATTTTTTAATGGGCAACAAGTAAAACATCACTGGAAAGTTACAGTGAAGTTTTACTTTTTGGCCATTAAATAATTATTTAATAATTCATTTAATACTCATAATAGAGTTTTAAATAGCTGTTAAACGACTCAAAAGTGAAGAAAAAAAAAGATATGTAATAATGTAAAATATATATATATATATATATATAATGTAGAGAATTAATATATATGATATACATTTATAAATATTATATATATATATATATATATATATATATATATATTAATTCTCCACATAATATATATATATATGTTTAAGTCCCTCTTTCTCAACAATGACTGAAAATGACTTGAAGCTTGTAAAATATATTTTAATGTTTTATTTGAAGCTGGCAACAACATATTAAAATACTTATTTTAAGAAGAGGGAGGAGCACAGGGTGACATTGAAGAGTGGAGGAAGATGCTCACAGGTGGATTATATCCTTTGCAGTCAGTCTGAAGGAGACTAGAGACGGCAAAGCAGTGATGGGGAGAGTGTAGCTAAACAGCATAGGATGGTGGTCTGTAGGATGACCTTGGAGGTCACGAAGAGGAGGAAAGTGAGGGCAGAGTCGAGGATCAAGTGGTGGAAGCTGAAGGAGGAGGACTGCAAGGTGGAATTCAGGCAGGAGTTAACACGGGCACTGGGAGGTGTCGAAGAGCTACCGGATTGCTGGGAAACTACTGCAGAAGTGATCAGGCAGACGGCTAGAAATGTACTTGGTGTGACATCTGGAAGGAAGAAAGAGGATAAGGAAACCTGGTGGTGGAACCGAGAAGTTCAGGAGTGTATACAGAAAAAGAGGCAGATGATGAAGAAGTGGGACAGTCAGAGAGATGAAGAAAGTAGACAGGAGTACAAGGAGATGAAGCACAGGGTGGTGAAGACTAAAGAGAAGGTGTTTGGTGAATTGTATGAGAGGTTGGACAGTAAGGAAGGAGAAAAGGACCTTTACCGATTGGCTAGACAGAGAGACAGATCTGGGAAAGATGTGCTACAGGTCAGGGTGATTAAAGACAGAAATGGAAGCGTACTCACAGGTGAACAGAGTGTGTTGAGCAGATGGAAGGAATACTTTCAGGGGCTGATGAATGAAGAAAATGAGAGAGAGAGAAGATTGGATGATGTGAGGAGAGTGAACCAGGAAGTGCAGCAAATAAACAAGATGGAAGTAAGGGCAGCGATGAAGAGGATGAAGAATGGAAAGGCTGTTGGTCCGGATGACATACCAGTGGAAACCTGGAGGTGTTTAGGGGAGATGGTAGTGGAGTTTCTGACCAGATTTTTAAAACACAATCTTGGAAAGTGAGAGGAGCCTGAGGAGTGGAGACAAAGTGTACTGGTACCGATCTTCAAGAATAAGGGTGATGCACAGAGCTGTAGTAACTATAGAGGGATAAAGTTGATCAGCCACACCATGAAGTTCTGGGAAAGAGTCATGGAAGCAGGTTAAGAAAAGAGGTGAGGAATAGTGAACAGCAGTATGGTTTCATGCAGAGAGAGAGCTCTACAGCTGCAACGTTTGCTACTGTTTCTAACAGCATATTAAAGAGAGCTGACTGATGACTCACAACAGTACCAAAGATTATTTCGATTTCTCCCTGATCCTAAATGCAGACTTGCAAAGAAAAACCCCCAAGAAACCATAACAGACCTTCTCTGAACTGTAAATGAGGCATAATTCATAAAAACTACAGAATCATTTTGTTTTTGCAAGACTTTTTGTATAACATCTAATGATTAAGCTCAAAATGAGGACTATACAATAGAAATGTGCTCTATTTGTACTCTTACTGGAAAAGTAGCAAAAGTTTGAGACTGGAAACCTGCTGACCAGGAGGTTGTGAATTTGAGCCTTTCTCAAGTACTTGGCACCACCTGAGCCACTGAGCAGTCCCTAAAGCCATCCCTGTCATTGTGCACTCTGAATGAGAGTGAAGAAGAGTGAATAAATGCGTTAAATGTAAAATGGAAATTATGAGAATGACTCAGAGTACATCAGAATGTGTGGCAGAGCAGTGAAGAAAAGCAAAGCGTTTTGGCAGCTCCTGCCTGATCTGAGCTAGCGCCAATCGGACGGGGGAGTTTGGCTGGACCCCCCGGTCAGGAAAAGGAGCTGGAGCTGTGAGAACAGGGGAGGCAACTGGGGTCAGAGGGGTGGAGGCAGTGGCTGAACTCTGGAGGCTCGGGTCAGGCTGACCAGGCTTTGTTCAGGTCCAGGTTCCACTAGACTCCAGTTCAGGGGAAGATTGCATCAGAGGGAACTCTTGATGATATCGCCTTCCAAATAAATCATGAAGTTTATTCATATCAGCTCTTTTTGTACTGTGTCATAGATGAGCTGTGAGTTTTGGACCCCGGTTATCTTTATGACAACATGGTCAAGCTCTCTCTCCACCTCCCAGGTTTTGGGTCCAAAAAGTGCCGCTCAAGTGGAGAGAAACCATAAATTTCAGTCATTTTATGACTCTGACGTCAGTGTTTAAGCCTGGAACCTATTAAAAGCAATTTAATCTGAGTCTATTTAAAAGGAACCATAAATCAAATGTACACCTTTTACCCCAAACATGCATTACAGTGTAAAAGTCTAAAGTCACTCCTTTTCTATATATTTTCAAGGGAATCACCTCGATGGGGCAAAATTACTATTTAATGCCCATCAGACTTATTTGTCCAACTGAGTATTAGTAATGAAAGAAATGGGAAAAATGCTTTACTGCAACAGGCTGCAAAGTGTCTGAAGATACAAAGTTCTAGATAAAGGGGTTCCAGCCACTCAGCATTCAGCAAACTAATCACCTGATCATCTGTAATTATCTGCACCTGTTTCTTCACTGCTTCATGTCTAAAGTTAGATGCTTTGTTCTGCTTGAAGGTTCAGACGTAGATCACTGTGTGGATTAACCAACACAGAACTATCAAACTGCTCAGGTACAGAGACTGGACTGAACATGAGAGACAACAACACTGTCCTTCAGGAAGATCTGGAGAACTGCTAAGATACAGAGACTGGACTGAAAATGAGAGACAACAACACTGTCCTTCAGGAAGATCTTGAGAACTGTTCCTCAACAAGACATAAAAATACTAAAAAGGTTAGTTGTGCACTGGAGGCTAACAAAGGCACTGTGTTTACAGCCCACTCAAGCATTGTGCTAAGTGCATTTTTAAATCCTCCGCATTCACACTTGCCTCGGACATTGTTAAAGGGACATTCCACCACTTTTCTCCAAAACCACCAACAATCCACAAAAAACTTCATCTTTATCTGCACAGTTAAATGGTTAAGATGAAGTAATCAGCAGTGGGTTTGGTCTGAAACACTGTTTTGGAAAGAAATGCCAAGGCTCTTCAGGGCTCAATGGTAGAAATAAAACAACTATATTTGTGTTGGAGATGCCTGGTTCCATTCACCACCGCTCTGCAGAAATGATTCGGTACGTCTCTCTTGGACCATTCACCATAAACCCGCTCTCAATCACATTGTTTACATCTCAATTATTGAAACAAGCAATAAGAAATATTGGGAAAAAATGATGGTATTCCCCTTCAAGTAGTCAAAAACAGAATTGCTCATGTGGTTTCTGACCGATTGTTTTCTATAAAAATGGCAGCGACAAAATTAAGGCTCCAGGGTTGCTGGTATGACTGTTTTTATTTGTGTTTTGTATTTCTTGCCCATTTATTTTTCTCCAGAAAACGGTGAACGGTCACAAAGAAAACAGACTGACCGCATTTGGGGTTAGAGGAAATGTGTAAATTTGATTTCTCACTTCTCTCCTTGGCAACAAGTAACACCAGAGGCAGCAGTTTTGCACAGAGCTGGTGGTTTGCGCTGAGGAGCTCTAGCCAGGCCATTTAGGGAGCCGTGAGTGACAGTTGTGTGGTTTCACTTCCCAGCATGCCCGGCCCCATAAAGCAGAGGGGAGGCAGAGAACATTGACCCCTACAACACGTCCCCGTCCATCGCTGGCCATGATTTATGGCCTGTGAGAGCTGCCGAAGATACGGAGGCCGTTTCCCAGGCTGGTCCATCAGTTTACAATCTGTTGACAAGTTTGTTTCTCTGACGGTGAGGGGCAGGGGGTCGGTCATGCCCTGTCTGAAACATGAATGCAGCAAATGCTGAAACAGGCATAGTAACACAATAAACAGAGCTTCTCAGCCTTTGTTTGTCACATGAAGACATGCTGTGTCCAAACTGTGTAGTGAACTGTTTTGAAGATGTTTTTTAATAATCCTGTATATTTAAAGTGCCAGCATTGGATATACTGCACTTGAGGAGTGTTGATCGAATGTGTGGGATCTTCAAAGATGTTTCTGTCAAACTGTGTTGACAAGAATTGCATCCACCCCTACAAATGCCTTCAGGAGTTCTTGGAAGTGTATTTAGAAATAGGCACTCAGCCTGGGGTGCCAGGGTGGTGCCCTGTTCCATAGTAGATCAAGATCATGTCTTGCAAACTAATGTTAAATCAGCCCTTTTTTTTTTTTTTTTTTTTGCTTAATTTAAAGTGAAAGTGACTGTCCTCGTGAACACACCACAGTACACACTGAACACAGTGCAGGAACCTGGGAGCAGTGCTGGGGATGGTACCTTGCCTAAGGTTTCCTCAGGGCAACCTACTGATCAGGGACGTGAACCCACAACCTTCTAATCATGGGGCCTAATCCCTAACCACTAGGCTATTTAAGGTTATGAGCTCTGGGTGGTCATCAAAAGAATGACTAGGTGCATCCTCAGGGGTTGGGGAGAAGCTCAGATATCCTCCTTGGGATCCCCAGAAGGAGCTGGTGGAAGTGATCTGGCAAAGGAATGTCTGGGCAGGCCTCCTCAGTCTCCTACCATCATGACCCAGTCCTGAATAAGTGGAAGACAATGGGTTTTATATAAAATGAAAAATTGTTACCACTAAACTAACATTTGATGTTCTTTAGACATACTAGCAAAAAGCAAGCATTCATTCATTATCATAACCACATATCCAGGCTCGGGTTAAGGTGGAGCCTATCCCAGTGCATATTGGGGCAGCGGTGGACTAGTGGTTAGGGAGTTGCCCTGGATCGGAAGACTGTGCGTTTAATTCCCTCAGCAGTAGGTTGCCCTGAGGTACCCCTGAGCAAGGTACCATCCCCATCACTGCTCCCTGGGTGCTTTGAATAGCTGCCTCCTGCTGCACGTGTGTGTATGGGTGAAATGCAGAGGTTGACTTTCGCTGTGTTGCGTTTCATAATGACAAGGGTAGTCACTTTCACGTCATTGGTTGAAGAGTGGAGAAAGACTGTAGACGGGTCACCATCCCAGGGCGGGCGGACTCTCATAGCTAAGGGGGCAATTTAACAACTCCAGGGCGATGCTGGAGTCTATCCCAGCTCTCACAGGAGGGAATTTGGGGAAACCCTGGAAAGGCCGCCATTCACAGGGCAGACACACAAACACACTCTCACCTAGGGGGACAATTTAGCATCTCCAATTGGTGTGCAGGTCTGTGCATGGTGAGAGGAAACTGGAGCTCCCAGAGGAAACACAGACACTGGGAGAACATGCCCAAAGAATCCAGCCCATCCCACCATGGAATTTAATCCAGTATCTTCTCACTGTGCTGCCCAGTATTGATACAGAATTTGCCAAAAGGTATAATTAAGGTCCATAAAGGGTGGATTTGTGGGTGGGGGTAGTTCACGGGACCTCTAGATAAACTGTGACACCACAGACAGGAGAGCCAGACATCCCAATCAGCTGAAAAAATAGGGGCAGTGGTGGCCTAGTGTTTAGGGAGTTGGCCCCAGGATCAGAAGTCAACCACACCAGCAGGTTGCCCTGAGGTACCCCTGAGAATGGTGCCATCCCTGCTACTGCTCCCCGGGCAGCTTTCAATAGCTGTACAGCACGGTGTGTGTGTGGACAGGTGTGCTGTGTTTCACAATGACAAGAATAGTCACTTTCACTTTCTACTTTCAGTCACGCTCACTCGCATCTCTAATCTTCTTAAAGAATACGTTTACTCTCTAAGGATTCATCTAGAAATAATTACAGAGCTCACAATGGATGGAAAATGTTTAAATACAGGCTCTCGTACCTTCCTGTCTTTCCAAAAACCTTTTAATTGGCTGATTTAACAGAAATAATGAAATCATGGGTCTGCATTAAATACAAATCAGTAAGTTATAATATCTGTACCATCACTATGGTGAAATACAGTTGTATGCAAACGTTTGTGCCCTGCTACCTTTTTAGGTGCAAATAACCTCCCATCCTATGAAAAAACAGCACATTCTTATGTACAATTACTATAAATTTGCTGAATTTAACATAAAATGGGGCAATGTTTCTGCAAAATGTATGGAACCTTTTATTTTTTCATGTTTCTGTAAGTAAAATGAGAAAATCAATAGAAATTGTGCACCAAGTTTGTTCTCTGTAGAGCTTTTGGGCTTCTTTTAATTATGAAATTCAACAAAATGAGGTTTAACTGAAATTTCTGAAAGCGGATTCTTTCCTGGTCAGTTAAACTGGCGACTTAATGTTTTTATGGGTTTATTTGATAGATGTGCGCACACACACACTTCAGTACTAATGGTATTTCTGGATTGACTTTGTTTCTAGATCTCGTCAGACACGGACATTACTTCATGACTTCCCGCGGAGGAGATTTGTTTTACTGTACTCTGACTGCCGCTGCTTCGTGTTTATTTTGTGTAAACATGATTGCTTGGACGTGTGTAACTCGAGCATTTTCACCCAAAGACAGAAGACACTCATTTATTTAGCTGGCCGTCTGTGCCGTCCTAGGACTGTTTTCGTTTCTTGTTTAGCGGAATGTACAAACACCAAACACGAGACCCGGGCCTGCTATGACATCAAGGGAGTGAAATGTAAACTTTATCCTCTTCTTGAGCAGGCAGGCCAAACCAGACAGAAGAGGGAAATCAGGCTGGACTTGGTCCACCACTTCCTCTTGACTGGACTGAATAGAAGTGCTCTTCATCAGAACAGAGCTGCAGATGGTGAGCGGATGCAGTTTGAAGCCAGGATTCTCGTCTGAATGCTAAACCGGACCATGTGGGTCAGAGCTTTCCAGTCCAGTCTCCTATTAAGAACGTGGACATGCCCAGTACTGTGGAAAGGTCTTGAGCCAATGCTCATTTTTTTCATAGATTGGTCGGTGCCTCTTTATCTAGAACCTTGTATTTTTAGACGCAGCGAAATTAACAAGACTCCTTTTATGAGGTACAACCCGCACCTGGGGAGCAGTGATGGGGATGGTACCTTGGTCAAAGGTGCCTCAGGGCAACTCACTAGTTCCAGAATTTAAACCCGTATACTTCTGAATATAGGGCCTAGTCCGTAACCACCAGGCCACTGCTGCCCTAAGAACATGCAAATCCTTTAGAGAACTCACTTTGATATGGCAGCTATTTTATTAGCCTGTACTGGTTACGTTTTATGTGATTACTAAAAACAAATAATTTGCAGTTCAAAAAGAAGGGCAATTGTGCAAAACATGAAGGGGTGTGTTCTTTGTTGCTGTGTACTTGTTTTCATTTAACGAAAACCTTGTGACAGTGTATATAGTCAGTTATGGTCACTGATGGAACTAAAAGGTGTCATTTTTTAAAAAATATAATTAGAAAACAGCTGTTTCCCTTAGAAACGGAAAAACTAAAAAATTCCCCGAAATTAAAAACGAACAAAAAAAAAGTAAATTTGGTGTCAGTGATAACAAATACGTGCACTTATGAGATAATAAAAGAAAATATCTTAATATTATGGTATGACTGTCATACCAGAGAAATGTCCCAAAACGTTGTATTTAAAATTTAGCTCTGGAGATAAGAGGTTCTGTTCCATCAGTCATGATAAAAAAACAAACAAAACGGATAAAAATAAAGCGAGAGGAATGGAGGTTTTGAAGGGGTGGTGAGTGATTATATACCATGCAGGGGTTGGGCCCAGGATTGGAAGATTGTGGGTTCCAATCCCACACCAGAAGGTTGCCCGTCCCAATCACTGCTCCTTGGGTGCTTAAATAGCTGACCCCTGCGTGTATGGTTGAAAGGCAGAGGTTGAATTTTGTTATGGTTCCTGGTGTGCTGTGCTGTTTTCACAAAGACAGAAAAGTCACTTTCACTGGCACGGTGGTAATACACCCCACAAAAGTGATGGTGGTGTGAACCCATGTTTAAAGTGTGTAAAGAAGAAGAACAAACACTAAACTACAGCTGCCACATTGATATTCATGGTTTGGGGCGGAAGCAGAGATGATTTATTGTATTTACAGTGACAATAGTGTGGGAATGTTAGGTGGAAAGAGGGCAAATACATTTTTACACAAGATACAAGCAACAGGGACAAAGAAATCAATGATAAAGGTCCATGTGTCTCCAAGTGTGCAGGCCTCTTTGGTTGAAGGTGTCTCTTTGCTCCTCAGGACAGTGGTAGAAGTATGCAGTGGTACATCTGCCTGATATGGTTGTTGCAGAATATTCTGGCCATTAATACTCCCTGGTGTGGACACGCTTCGTCTCCACTGTACACAGATATCCTGCCCCCCCCCCACTGTCTTCTGGTCCTTGTAAGGAATGACCTTGAGCTGGACAACTTGCAGCCCACAGAGGTCTGTCACACATGATTAACTTGCATGTTTAGAGAGAGGCGGTGTGTAACTTGTGTATCTATGTGATGATCGCCAGCGTAGAATAACATGGAGGATGTCCTCCGACATCGTGATGGACGTGGACAGTATCCAGACGTCCTGGCGCTAGGTCATAACTGAATACACTGGTGTCTTCTGTGTTATCTGTACTATTTCAGGATGATAGACTAGCTTATAAATAAGTTAACAATATATAATACAACTTTATTTCTTTTTACGGGACTTCTCATGATACAAAAATATTGATCACAGTGTATTTCCTTTGCAAAGATTTGAAATTGTTATGAGCAAAGATGTTTCAAAACATTTAGTGGCAATAAATTATATAATCAATATCTGACAAATGAGTAAACAAATCCATTAAAAGACGTAAAAAATAAAATGGCTCCAGCCTTTAAAATCTCTCATGGTGATAAAGTTCAAAGTGAGCTCGCTCCCCTCGCTTCATGCTCAGGGTTTCCATCAAATGTCTTTTGTAGCGAGTCCCCTGTTAATGCTTTGCTTTTCCATGCCAGCCTGCAGGACCAGCAATAGGGAGTCCGTTTAGCAGCAGGAACCCAGAGGGCCGCTTCGTAACGCTAGCGTCCCGGTGTTCTGATAGCTGCTCTACTAGATTCTCTATTCGCGTTGTTTAATCCATTCTCCTCCAGTGGTCAGGGATGCAGTGACAGACGTCCTCACTGAAGAACAATCCCTTTTCACATTGCCGCTTCCTGGGGTCCACGTAACATGGCAGCCTGTAGCAACTGATTGAGGGAGAAAGGAGTGGAGAGAGAGAAACACATTTCCATGATCTAAGCAACTTGTCCTAACCAGGTTGGTGGTGGTGCTGGAAGCTATCCCACCACTCACAAGGTAAAGGTGGAGATACATCCTGGACAGGTTAATAGTCCATCACAGGGAAAACCCACACACACACCCCTATGGGGCAATGTATCTCCAATTCCTTCATTATCTTCATTTCCGGAGTTTATGCACACTCCATACAGAAAGGCAATCAAACCAGAACCTTTAAACACATTCCCTCTATCCATGATGTCTTATATTTCAGAAGTGACAATCACATCTACAGACAAATAACTTTCAGCATATTATATTACAGTTAATTCTGACACACGAGAAGCATTTTGTAAGAGGCAGTATCTCCTGGTAATGGCACTCCAACTGAATCTCTTTTAGTATCACTTTGCTTTACTTGCCTGTAACTGAGCACTGGCAAGCAGCCATTAAATATTACAGCTGCAATGAATAAAAACAAAAAATAGGAAAATGATCATCTACTAATACCAAGAGATGCAGACAAGCCAGAACACCAAAACCAAAAGTTTCCCACCTCTCGACCAACCAGTGTACGATAACCTCGAGTGCTGAAACTCCCTATTTGATGGACACGCTGTTTGTTTGTGTCAAATTGTGTTCCAGTTCCACCTTAAATGTGAAACGAAACCTGCTGCTTTTCATCAAAACACTATTCAACTCGCCAAAAAAGAGAAGAAACTATAACTTCTATAACCGCTCTAAAGAACATTTGTTTTAGCTTCAGTGGTTTAGTTTCAGTGTCTTTCAGAGTAACGGTGAGTGTGGAAGAGAGGTGAAGAGAGCGCAGGCAGGTTGCAATGGGTGGAGAAGAGTGACAGGAGTGATCTGTGATTATTATGTTATTAACAGGATGGTAGCAGTGACCAGATATGTTACAGGGGTTGGGGACAGTGACAAAAAGACAGGCGGTGGAGGTGTACGAGTTAAAGATGCTGAGATTTGTGTCTGGAGGGACGAGGGTGGACAGGATTAGAAACCAGTATATTAAACAACAGCTCAGGTTGGACGGCTTGGGATAGTCAGAGATGAGACTGTATGGACGTGTCCAGAGGGAGACAAGATGAGCAAGTTTCCAGTGTAGACATTCCTTAGTGTACTAGCTGTGATTAGAAATTGAAAATATTATAATAAAGGAACCAAAAACATGAATTTGAAAACGTTTTATTGCTAATGTATAAAAAGGAACCTCATGTCCCACCAGTTAGCCTTCATGTAGACTGAATGGCTAGAAACCTTCTAAAATAGACTGGTTTCAGAAATGTACATGCTGTTATTTATAGAATATGGGAAGCTGTAAAACATAACCTAAAGCCAATTTAGGCACCATCAGGAACGAAAAGATTGGATTTATTATATTAAATGAAATGATGTTTTGTGCTGTTAAGATACAGATGAAGAAACAAACAGATCCCTGATCCACATTAAGCACAAATCAAATGGAATAAGTTAATGTGCCTTGACCCTTTGCATTTAAGAAAAATCCCCCCTTGTCATTGGGTCCTGCGGGTCAACAGGATTTGTAGTGAAATTTTGCTGACCACCTGCTATACACCCGGCAGATTTGGCAGCCGGAGAGAATGAGCTCAGCTGCAATTAGGCAACATACTCCAAGCTCCAACATACTCCATTTTTCAATAACAGCAGTGTTCACTGCCTCGTGCCTCTGAACCAGGCCCTGTTATGGTTTTTAAAAATGGCATTACCATGTGGTGATTCATGCAATTCAGATAAACACAAAAACCTGTAAGATTAACGGTCATAAACTGTTTTTTTCTGAGTTTTCAATCTGAGCAGGCTAGAAACTGCAGCTTTTTACATTTTTCATCTGCATCTCCTTTCAAATGATAAAGCTCAGCAATAATGATGGCAGTACCTGAGCTAATACAGGAGAGTTTGAGTTTTGGACTTGTCTGGTCTGTGAATGACTTGACATCACAAGCAACATGATGGTGAACTTTCTCAAGAAATTACATTTTTCTATTATTCTATTCTATGAACTCTGGCAAGGTGAATAAAATCTGAAAACAGTGCTGCCTATTCAAAGCTGCGGTCAGTTTTGCAGTTCTTTCCAGATATGTAAGCTATTCAGTAAAAAAAGATTTATTGACAACTTTGAACTCTATGTAAACTCAGTCTTGAAGAGCAGAGAAAACAACCCAAAGGATCACTGTAATAAGTCTCAGCTCTCATTTGAGTCTAATCTCTTAAATTGAATATATTTGGATATATTATGAAACTTTTTCAATACATTTTCAAAACATTAACAAACCTTAGCTGTGAAATATTCATAGTAAAAATGGAGGCCAGCAACTAAATGGATAAATAAGCCATTATAAGGCATGAATGAAAGCCTAAACAGAAGAAATATTATCCCCTGGAACAGACGTGATAGTATTATTATTAATGTTGTTATTATTATCATTATCAATAATAATAATAAAAGAGCTTCGGTTTGGTAACACAAGTGAAAATGTGATGTTTGAGTTCTCACACTATGCTCTGGTTAAGTGTCCCATTAAGCAGCCAGAGTAAACTCACGTCTGTTTGGCTCAAAAAGAATTCTTTTATTTTTTATTTTTTGCTTTGAAATGTCTTTCATTTAAGAAGTCCTGGCGGCGGTGTTACTGCTGCAACAGCACTACTGACCGCCATGTTGTTTTTCTGAAGTGTGTGCTGCCTTTTTTACTTGAGGTCAGACAGGGTTGTGAAACTCGTCCAATAAAAGGTGAAAACCTAATATAAGAAAACAGAAATAGGTCTTAACTTGCAGTGTATGTTGAATGAAAGTCTTTTTTATAGTCTTTATGTGGTATTACTGATTTTCTCATTTCAATATGTTCAAACTGAAGAACTGTCATGCACTGTAAAAATGTCTTCAAATCATATTTAATTTTTGATAATTTTTTTTTTTAACCCAGCCACTATGGATGGACAAGATGCTTTTCCCCATGCCGGTCCTAAGCCTGGATAAATTGTTGGGTGTGACGAGGATGGACAGAATTAGAAATGAGTATATTATAGGGACGGCTCAGGTTAGATGTTTTGGAGACAAAGTTAAGAAACAAGGTTGCATTTGGACATGTCCAGGGGAGATACGAGGATTATATCGGGAGAAGGATGTTGAAGATTGAGTTGCCAGGAAAGAGGAAGACCAAAGAGGAGGTTTATGGACATGGTGAGAGAGGACATGCAGGTGGTCGGTTTGAAGGAAGATGCAGAGGACAGGAAGAAATGGAGACGGGAGCAGCCGAAAGAAGATGATTGTTGAAGGCTTTAGCAAACCAATCCCAAATGTAATGTGACCGTAATCAGGCGTCCAGAGCGAAGGCCCAGCACTGCATAGTTTGAGCTCTGCTTCAATTCCAGACACAATAAATAAACTTTACCTGCATGTAGCTGCTTGGAACCTCCTTCCCCTGAGGAAGCACTTGTTGTGCGACTCTGTGCACTCGCACACACACTTGGTGCGGTTGAGTGGTTGATTGGCGGGACACACTTTGTTGCAGGTGCACTGGCAGGTGTCCTTGTTGAAGGTTTGGTGAGCGCCACAGGAAGAAGGCTGCGTTTTACATGCACAGCGGCAGGTGTTCTTATCCAGGTAGCGCCGTGGTCCGCAGCCGGCCGTCCTCAGGTCCTTTCGGCACACACACTGACATGTGTCCTCATCCAGCTCTTTGTTTGGGCCACAGAAGTCCTGATCAAATGAATCTTGTGGAGAATAAAAGAGAGAGGAGGTTATGGCTAATGTCAGCAGTGAAAAATAATCTATTTTTAGGCTTTCTTTCTTTGCAGGTATTGGGTAATCTTATGGCGCCCTTGGCAATGTCCAGCATTTTTGTCAGACATGATAAACTGTTTAGGAATTATGCATTCCTGCCGAATACTCATCATTATTATTATTATTATTATTATTATTACCACTACTTTTTATTACATTTATTAAATGTGATAATAAATAATAAATGTATATTCATATTTTTGCTATATTTATATTTTGCTACTTGTTGTTTATATGTATAATTCATTCAAAACTTTTGAATTATTACCGTGTATATTACTTTTGTAGAGATCTATATATACACATATACATAGATAATTTATTATTATTTATTTATAGCTCCTCTACTTTTTTCTCCTGTACTTGTTCTGTTCCTCTTTCTCTATCTTTATATATTTTTCCTTTTCTGTCTGTACACCTGTCTTTTTTTTTATAAGAGCCCTGTAACGCCCAAATTTCCCATTCGTGGGATAATAAAAGATCACTCTACTCTACTCTACTCTACTCTACTCTACGCTGCGAGATGAATCGCCTCCCTCGTCTTCTGAGCAGATGCTTGGCTTCTGGTCAAATATGAAGGCTAGCCTGACACAATCTCGAATTTAACAAAAACAGTGCAAGGACTGTTAGCAGTGAGGAGTGCGTTCACGTCAAAGCTCATTGTCTTTTCCAACAGCTTAAATCACATTAAAGTGATGACACAGAAGAGAAACTGTTGTCTTCCACCTTCTACTGGACACTGTGTTAAGTAAAGCTAATCAGATTGCTGTGTTTTCTGAGATGATAATAGCTTTTATATGGAATAAGTGAAAGTGACTACTTTGAAAATTCAACCTACTGTTCTGGGATTCGAACACACGACCTTCCGATCCTGGGGCCTCGTCTCTAAACGCTAGACCCGCTGCCGCTAATAAACCATGATATAGATGTGTAACTGAACTTTTTACATGTCAAGAATGTGCGGTATTGGGATAAACTATTTTTGAAACATTGTTTTGTAATCTGATGTTCTCAAAACGATTATAATATCTGGCCCTGTTAAGCTTTCTTAACCTATTGCAACATCTAGTATTAAAATTTATAATGACTCTTGTATGTGCCCTATAGTGGCAAAAGAAACATGGGGACAGTTTGGGCTTTTTTATAATAGAGTGCCTCAAGAATCAATATATTCTTCAGGCCAAACAAATATAAAACATTTCAACAGTAGTTTTGGGAATTCAACACCAACATTCAGGCAATTAAAGGCTCAATTACAAACAGGACCACAGTCACCGCTGGGTCAGCTCCAGGTCTGAGTGGTGAGCGTTATAAGTGAGCATATTGTACATTTGAACAGAGGTTGTAATTTGAACGCCTCTGAATGAAAAGTGGCCTGGCAGATACAGAGCCAGTGTTGTTGTAATGTTTGGGACTCTGCCACAGTTTATTTAAGTCATGAGTTTCAACACCAAACCTCAAAACATTGACTTTATATATCTACCAAGTTCAATCCCACAGTTTTATGCATTTCATGCATAAAGGAGAAGACGCCTGCAAAGTCAGCAGAACGACTTTCGCTGCAAGAGCCACAAGCGTGGCAGTTCCCGAGAGAAAATCAGATCATTTAAAACCACAATGGTGAAAGAGTTTGTCTCTGTGGGTACCACACAAGGTTGGCATCAAGGTGAGAAACCTCTAATGTCATCTCATCATCTCTGGAAACCCAGCATGCTCTGATAAGCTGTCCTTCACATGTTGGATCCATTATAAGAGGGAAGATTTTAGAAGACGTTAGTTTAGTTGTTAGAAGAGTCCCTTCTCGGTTTTATGTGTATTTGATAAAGTAAAGGTTGTGTCGAGTTAGCCATCCCAATTTTGGCCGACACCAAGCTTAGAAACATCTGAGGATGATGTCTGCAGAAACTGCAGCATTCTATACTGAAGTGGTGACAGAACTAATATATGTACATTTTCTGAGCATATTCCAAGTATGTCCTTCAATAAGCACTGGTGAAACGGAAAAGATGAGAAAAGAGATAGAGGAGTGATTATGATCCAGCAAGGCCCACAGTTCACCTTTCCTGTTTCCTCTCACTGAGGGCTATATGAGTCTGTCCTCTTTATCTGATCCTCCATAGCATCGGAGTCCAGCTGTATCTGAAGTGCTAAGGGAGTATCCACCATCACTACTTCTGAGTACACTAACACGGAAACTCCATAGCTTGAGTGGAATGATGGATGATTGCTACCGCTAGCCGTTAGTACTTGAGGTAAAATGAACTCTTAAATAGTTTAGTATTCAGTCACAGTCTTCAGCCAGAGGTTCTGTCTCGCATGGACTATATTTTTGCCTGTGTAACGTCAGGCCTCCTTGGCAGAGAAGCGAGCCAGGAACATGATGCTATCGGCTATTTCTGAGTTTCCAAGTTCAAAAACGCTTCAAGGCCAAGATCTCGCACCAGGCATGACTGGGCTTTGATGGAGATTAATTTCGCTCACAGTCCCAAGATGCTTCTAATGGAATGCATTGATGATAACGGTAAAGTTTCACTTATTCCATTCCCTGCAGAAAGTTAGGGTTAGGTTCTGTCTCTTCTAATCAAACGAGTTGAATGTAACGCAGCTGAAGGTGTTACAAATATCCATAAAAAAACTCCACAATGATCTGGAACAAATTTCCTTTATTCATTTATCAAAATAAAAAACCTGTTAATTCAGAAGGTTTAACTGAGTAATTGGGACAGCCCTTTTCAGCATTCTGAATCTTTGCTCACAAAGACCGCTTACGTGTGGATGCTCTGGGGGACGAACCCATCAAAGGTGGATGAAGCCAAATGTATCTACTTAAGAAGCTAGATTTAGCCATCACAGCCACAACATCCCTAAATTCATATTTTATTGAGGTATCTCATATATATATATATATATAATATACACACATGGGACAAACAGAAATTGAAAGGAATAGACAGGGATGTGAAAAGCTAGGGAAAAAAGAGAGAGAGAGAGAGAGAGTGCTAAAAGGGGTCTCTGGATGATATTTTTGTGTGGCGTGACCAGTGAACAAAAAGGCAAGGGCAGCAGTTTGAGTGTCTTGCCATCACAATAGCAAGCCTTGTGTGGGTTTGGGTTTGATAAATATTATGATTCTTAAAGCATCAGTCTGGACAGGCAGGAATTCAGCCTTTAAAGATTTGTATTATTTTTGGACTGCTTTGTTGACACAGACTACACACAGTCCCATCCCCTGAGCATTAGCTGACACGTTTGCGCTTTGTGGCAGCGACTTTGAAAGAATCTATGGTGCGTTCCTTCAGCTATACTATAGAGCCACTCGTGTGATGTATTTATGCAAGAAATGTAAAACTGTGTGTGAAGTATGTTTATGTCCCAATAGAGTGTACTGGTGTTGCTTTAAACATGTGCAGCAGTTCTTACCTGAGTGGCGCTGGGGGAAGAGTTTATCGGGCAGAGGAACACATCTGCATAAGCTATTGCTCCAGCTCTGGTTCTTTGGGCATGTTTTATTTGCCACGTGACATCTGGGGGGGGAAAAAGTGATTAGCCATGAGACAGACGGTAGCACAGAATAAGGAGTAAAAAAGACGAATAAACAAATGTAAAAATGATTGCTGTGCGGTTCTCTTCGCTTTTTCCCCTCCCGTCAAGGCTGGGTCTTTTGATGCTGACTTACTTCAACTTTTCACGAAACACATCAAAGATCTGGCGTTAAATCTGATCTACAAGCGAATTCGCCATAGCTTTTGAAGATTTTGATTCGGCAGGTTCTGTGCTCTCCAAAATAGACAGCACAACGAAACAACTTCTGAAGAATCCTCATAAGTCCTCGGTTTTTACAAGTGAATATAAACAAACGTGCTTGGGTATTCTGATTAAGATTTTATGTGAAAACACTCCTCTCTCATCTGTGGTTCATTTTATGCTGTGTGAAATATATAGCGCTCTTTGCTAGGCCCTCGCTGAAAGCAGCACACATGTTGGTTTGGCTAGAATCAGTGGGCTCTGTCAGCAGGGGTCTCGGAGGAGCAGATTTAGTAGGAGAAGGGAGAGGGAGTGATGCTATCACAGGCCCTCACTGTCCCTCAGAACAACAACCCCTGCTGGAGCTGCCAATTCGCTTTCAGTCTGACAGAAAGGCCTGTGGAATTTCCCCAGAGGGGGATCACAGCAGCATCAGTAGACAGCAAAACCAACAGTGTTTAGTGAACTCTTTATGGGTTCATTTGAAGAATGAAACACTGGTGATTGTACAGCGTACGGTGCCTATATGGGCAGAATAATGACAGCAGTTCATTAAGAGAATGAGCACTCATGGAAGAGGTGCAGCATTCAGGACATTCTCCGCATACAAGAATATTACACTTTTAACACACTAATGATACTAAGTAATCAATATACGATGTTTATTTCATACATTTAACCTATATCATGCATCCGTTTCCAGATAATCCAGAATCATTTACAAGGTGTGCATGCACTTGATCAGTTGACTCAAAAAACGTTCACTCGTTTTCATAGCCGCTTGTCTTAACTAGTTTCACGGGGGTGCTGGAGCCAATCCCAGCTTGTATCATTATATCATACATAGCATCAGTCTTCTCATATAGCTATAAGCCAGTAAGCATTTATACCCAATTAAACAAGCCCTCCTTTTTTACATTTTAAAATTTGAGTACAAATAACTACACCTTGTTTACTTGTTTTTTTTTTTTTTTTTTAGAGCTTTGGTCCTGGAAGCTCCTGCACATTCTGGAGTCTATCATGCCCCAGCACACCTGATCCAAAAACTCAACCAAAGAGCTTTGCTTGGACTGAGATGAGTGTGTACGTGCAGAAAAAAACAAACAAAAAAAAAAACCACAAAAATGAGCATGGCAGCAGGGCCTCCAGAACCACAGCTGGCAACCTCTGCTTTTCTACCACTAGAGCCTTGTTCTATTTTGATGCTTTTGCCTTTGAGGACTAAATCTGTTGGATTTGCTTCAGTAAAGCTACTCTGCCCATGAAGCCAGTCTCTCAGCTCCCTATGCACTAAATCAAATTCTTATTGGAAAGTTTGTCCTCGGCATGGCCGTCCACGGCATGGCCATCCAGGCAATTATTTCTAAGACCAAGCTCCTCTGTCTGAGAATGGGAAATTAAACTGTTTCAACAACATTTTAACTGGTCAAATCTGACCAAAAAAACCTCAGCTCAAATAACACACAACAAATGTGAGTTTTAAGGTCGCTCTGATAACTTTGCATGAGTTTTTCCTGGTTGTAGCTCTACCTGCAAGCCAACTGGATTGAACCAGTTGGATTGAACTTTATCCAAAAACAGCAGTCATGGAAAGTGTAACGAGAAAACAGTCTCCTCTTTTATAACAATCCAAATAATCAGCGCTGGTTACGCTCTCTTTGATACAAAACTTGAGGTAGAACATTGTTCTAAAAAGCACTCAGGAAATCACATTGCGACATATTGTGTCTAAGTTCTGTGTCTAACGATAAATATTCTCATATTGCCCAGCCCTGGGGCAAGTTCTGTGAAAACTCCAGCAAGGTCACCACACTGCTCCAGCCGACCTGACAGTAAAGTCTTTCATGAGTTAAACCAGAGGTGATTACAGAACCAAAAGCAAACTGTACATAGTCAGGGCACCCCAGCACCGGAGTTCGCACAAGACCAATCCAGGTCATGAAGTGAAAACTAGAGTTATTGTCGTTTATTGGTCTACGCCCTGGGCCGAGACCCAAAGGCTTATCTCTATCATCTATCCATTTTGCTGTCCTCCAACTGCAGCAGCGTGGAGTATGTCTGCAACTACTGTGCAGCAAGAGAAGCGGTTTCCACCAAAACAAACTTTACTTTGGCTTCTTCTCCAGCAGAGACATAACCCAGCCACCTGGACAAAAAACAAGACAAATCTGCAACTGCCTTTATCTGCAGAAGTCTTTGCAACGTGCATGGTGTTTCTGATATTGTCCCTGGGGAATGGGGCAGACATGAGACATAAGACACTGTCTCACAGGGCCATTTCTAAGACCTGTTTGATTTGAGGAAGCTGCCCTTATCATCTGCAGGGAAGGCTTAGCACGAGAAATGCTGTGTGCACAGTGCAAAGTATTTGTTAGTCTTTAGCTGCTATGGCTGATAATATTGAATTCATTTCAATAATTAAAATTACTAGCGTGTTTTTTAATGTAAAATGTTTGGTCAGGCTGTTAAAAATGGTGGTAAAATCTACAATCAGATTTGAGTTTTGCATATGCACCAAAGATAAAGTTGATAAATGACAGCACTGTCAGTGCAAACACTCGTTTTTATGATCCGATTTTACTGCAACGTTGATGAGAGAGCCGTTTTTATTCCATGAGATGTGCGTGGTTTTCCGGATGACTAAACTTCTGTCAGAGATATGAAAGAGTGATGAATTACATAGTGGAAGTACAATTATCCCATGCGTGAGCTTCAGCTCTCCTTCAGGTAGGACCAATAAAAGGAGCTAGTACTCCTAACATTCCCAGTTGGGGTAAACTTTAAAAAAATGAAGCCGACTCAATATAAGGCTCCTCTTACTGATCGTTCTGTGGGACAAAAACAGCCTTGCATATGTTTTGTCTGTTTACAGGAAAAAAAAAACACTACCTACAGACACAAGTTTGACCCCTTCAGTCAGTAACTCACCAATTTTGGGCAAAGAAATACAAAAATTCAGTGGAGACATCTGTAGACCATTTTATTTTATGTCAGCAGTATGTTTAAGTTAAAGCACTCAGCATAACAAAAATATTTCGGAAAAAAAAAATCCTATTTTGGCTGAAATATTGTGATACGATGTCCCGTCACTCCTCCTGATCGCCAACCCTGCCTAGAGCACTACACCATGTGCAAGCCGACGGTGATAAGCAGCTATTCTGGAAGTATATTTGTACTTGTCATTCCAGTGAATAAAACCCCCCTGACTACAGAAGAATTAATAACGAAGCCTGAGAGAGGCCTATTATTATTACTGTCATTCCATTTGTATGATGTGGGGAAAAAAGACTGGGAACTGTATAATGGTATAAGTGCTAAACATACCATGGGAATTTAGCTCAATGTATTCCACAGGTTGCTGTATAAGTCTTCATTCATCTTGGCCAATAAAAACGAGCAGCACTTCTGAGGACCCCCAGCAAGATGGCAAGGCAATGATTTAATGGACTTCCATGGGGAGGCGCTGGGTGGAATTCGGAGAAAACTACAGAGAGAACGGCTGAGGTGACAACTTTATGGTAATGAATATTTAAGCATATATAATTAATCACAGTGAATGCTGTTGAAGGGGCTCAGTGCAGGGGGATGGAGCAAAGGGCTGAGCTATGGGTTCTTATATAGGTAATGACAGTGCTGAAATATTGAGAAGCTCGCTAGACTTGAACGTCACGTTACAAAAATAATGGAAGGAGAAAACAAACAAGTGACTTTCATTGTATAATTCCATTTGCACCTGAAAATGAACCTTTTTAAGTTTTTCTTTTTTTTTTTTTTTTTTTCCTCTTCAAGTGTTTAGATAGATCCCCTGATGCTTGTTAAGAACTGTTTCAGGTTCATTTGTCCACATTCTTCAGGGATGTGTAAATTATAGCCTAGCATTCTTCTTGTTGAGGTTTAATACAAAATAAACTGATGTTAGCAGGCACACATTTTAACATGCAATAAAATGCTTCAATTGGGTGCTGCAAAATATTCTACCTTGCTGAAGCTCTGCTGAAAGTAAGCAAAAGAAGAATTAAAGACGAGAAATTGAAAAGGAAGGTGGATTGTTTCTTGGTGGAAGTGAGTGAACATGGATGAATTGTTAGATTCGGTTGAATGTATAAGTAAACTCGGGTTATGGGCCATCGACTGGGGAGCATCAGATCATTTTCTCATTTTTATCTGTATTTCCATTAAGTGACCGTTTCAGCATCGCTGCAAACATCATCTGTATGTCAATACCTCACACTCAATAGATGTAAAGGAAAAAAGAAAAACAATGTCAAAAACACAGTTTTTGAATTAAAACTATAAGTCAAAATCTGGGGTAGATGCAAATCCTTCTACTAGCCAGACACAGACTACACTCTGTAAAAACCCTTCCTATAAAGCTTATATGTGCTAGTTTGCATAAATAAAAACACCCCTGACTTTGTTGGAAACCAGAGAAAAGCACAGTTACCTTTTAGGACCAAGAAAAGCCTTGGTGTGTGTGCACGTGCTCGTATGAGTGCGAAAGCGCAGGAAAGGTTCACGACCTGGGGAGGATGGTGTCGGATGTAACGGCTCCAGTTACAGGTTCATGCTCATTAATCTCCCTTTGCTCTATAGGTCAAAGGTCAGGGCCAGTTGGCATGACCTAGGGCTGGACGAGGTCTAGACTTCTAAAGAAAGGCTGTCTTCATGTGTAACTTTCGCTTCTCTCCTCATCTCAGTCGCAGCCCCAAGCGTCCACTCGGCACCACCAGCGACGGCTGATGTGTGAAAAAGGCAGCCATGTGGGGTCACATCAAAAAGCTTTTGCACAACTAATGCGCTCTTACACAGAGCTCGATCTGAACAATGCGTGTGTAAATCGATGTCCCTGGATTGGGTTTATTGGCAACAGTATCATATCCAATAAGTGCAATGAAATCCTAGAATATTTTTTTTTATGTGCTTTTTTTTCAGAATTTACCACAAAAAAAAATCCCACTAATGAGTGAAAGTGACTACTTGTGAAGTAGCACAACAGTGGAAAAACACTGCGGAGTGCTTTTGTGATGGGGATGGTACCTTGCTCAAGAGCACCTTAGAGCAGCCTACTGGTCTGGGACTCAAACCCACAACCTTCCAATCCTGAGGCCTAGTCTCTAACCATCGCTGCCCACTATTACTTAATGCTAACTTGATAACAAAAGCACTGATGCAATAATCATAAATGCTTTTAGTTCACTTCTCAAGTAAGAGGCTGGTAAAAACAAAAAGCAATATAATCACGATGTCATTCTGTTCATATTTTGCAGCCCTACTTGGCGTTACAAATGTTTGGCTAAAGTTACATCAGCAGGATAACCATTAAATTGTCCTCAAATATGTACCGACCTTCCTCATACAAGTGATTTTCCTCCACGTCCTTGGATACAATAAAAAAGCTCAGTATTGTGCAATGTATTCAGAAGTACCGAACCTATTAGCTTCTTCATTTAATTCCCAACATAATAAATATATGGGTGTAATTATCCTTTTCGCTCATCATCAAAAAAGCAGGGCCGTCTACAATCAGCACCAAGGAATAAAACAAACTGCCCCTCAACGGTCCAGCGGTGGGCAGTACGTGGGCGAGATCTTCAATGTGTTTCCAATTACCACGTGCTCGGTGGCTGAATAAGACAACGCATTCCTACGCAAAGAAAAAAATGAACTTACGACATGGGCTACGCAAGGTGGCAGACGACTTATCTGATGACTAACATGTGCACTTACACCTTGCGTAACTCAAAACAGACCCATCCATTTAGACCAGCAAGGTGTCGGAAAAAAGATCTATAAGCCTGAATAATTTGGAGCGTATGTTTTTAATGCTGTTCTACTGCAGGATACCCTGTAGCCCTGCGCTCGGGAAAATCCGCTCAAGCATCTCTCCTGTGGCCGGATGGCTTTGTAGAGACGGCTCATATGGTAGAGATTAGAGCTGTGTCTCGTTCCTTGCTACGGGCTGCTTAAGAGTCCTGCACTTCTCTAACGCTCTCTGATTTACATCTGCGGGTATATGCATGTCCACTTTCCATGTGCTATGTAAATGGCTCCCAAGGGCACTGTGGGTTCAGTGGAAGCCACTAAACTTTCTATGCGACAAACCCTGTCAAAAATGATGGAATCACCTTACCAAGTTTATATTTCAACCAGCTTTCTTTAGTCCATGAAAAATGAATAAATCACAGATATGACACAGACTATATTGGTTTAAAGGCATTCAATAATTTTTAGTTAATCGAGTATGTTCATTTTAAATGCTGGAATTACACAAACTGGTGGAAAAAGTTAATTATGGAATGAAATGTTAAAAATCACAAAAAAAATCATAGCTTTGGGCATGCCTTGAACCTCACTAATGGAAAAAAGATATCTCCATCATAGCAATTCCAAGTGGTTGAGAAATCAACTCAGCAGGATGGCCTTGTCTTATCGTTTTCTTCATTTTCATGTTTCTTAAGCACTGAAAAAAAAAATCCAATCTCTCTCTCTCTCATCTAATCATCCACACTTGAGGACTGCTTCTGTTTCCCCACTGTGTCCTTGTTTTCTTCACTTTAGGTGTAACTGCTGGTTTTCATTTGGCTTTAAATCCATTTTCATATTTGGATTTGTCACAAACACATTCTAACCACATTCTTTTCATTTGCTCATCAATATTGCTCAAAGATTTCTCTCCTGGTCCTTCCATGTTTATTCCTTAAACTTCCTGCTGAATTAGAACGACCAACATCATTCCCCACACTTTTTGGATTTCTTTAAGGAGTGTTACAATCCTTTCCATTGTTTCAGCTGACAGCTCTCTAATTGGAGTCATGTTTTCTTTCAATTAGTCAAATCCAGCAGCTTCTTAAGGCCTGTAAGCACTCTCTCAACCACAGATTCATTTTCATTCTAGACTCGAGCTGGTAGATGTTTAGACCTGCGAATTACAAGCTACAAACAATTTCTGCACATTGTGGATGTATTTGTTTTCCTCTAACTAATATGGAAAAATAGGCCATTAATTCAAATTTAATTAACTTGTCTAACATGTTCTTCACAAAGCCAGAACGTTTAATGAATTGGTTTGTGTCAAAAAGCTGTTTTCTTTCTTCATTTTTGGCAGGGGTCGTACGTGTAGTTACTTTTACTACTGCTTCTTTCTGAGACAACAAAAAATAACCACACGTTCTAAAACAATTTACAGTTCTTTTAGGCAAAATTACATTTTCTAGGGTAAAATACTTTAAAACCAACTCTGCATGGAACAATGTTCAGTATGCACATCTCTCTAATTTACACTTCATTGAATATTTATTATGTTGAATTTAATGTTACATACAATAGGCATAAAAAATAAATATATGCATAATGCTTAGTAAAAGTAATTTTGACTGAAATCCAATCTCAGAAACAGAAAGTTAATCTTGGTTTAGATTTTTGCATGACTTTTTCTAAATCTTCCAGATCTTGTCTTTAGTGATTATTTATGGATCTTAAATATTCCTATGACATTTCAGACAGTGAAAATTTAAGGCAGGACATTTTTAGATATGTTTAGAATTCCAGGCTTCTCTTGCTATGTAGAAATCTTTTAATAATCTTTCTTATGGCTCTTTGGAATTATCTTCATTTGGCCTCATATGGGAAACAAACTCTGAGACCGTTCCAAAAATAACACTACTGGTTTTAAATTCATAAAAAAAAAAGCTCATTTGTAGGATTATATCATATTAAACCTAGTTCCATTGAAAAGATTGTACAATAATATAGTCTTTCACTAAGATGTGTTATTTCAGCAGGTGTGTCCAAGGCTTTACGAACGGCTAATTGGCTAAAAAGACAGAAAATTGCCCACACACTGACTTCATTCTGATCACCGTAACCAGACATTTCTCACTTATCACAAACGCACGCTGTTTTACGCAGCCTCATAAAAATGTGGTTTTGAAAAATATAGAGCCTGAAGTCAAATGTCATCTTAGGTAAGAGCTTCTAGGCGCTCCCGCCCAGCCTGCTAACTGTTTATCCTGATGCTATTTTCCTAAAGTAGTGACTCACTGCCTCTAAGTCCAAACAATGAAGCATGCGATTGAGTGAGAGAGACAGACCAAAACAGAAAAGGGGAGAGACTGAGAGTGAAAGTGCCAGAACCCCTGCCAGCTCCCTGAAATTGCTCCCAGTCCTCACTTGTTGTGTTGCACAAGCCCTGATAACACCCGAGCGCTTTGATATGTGACCACAGATCACCCTATGCATGGGGTTTCAAAGTTACACAGTCCGTTTCTTCTACTGATAACCGTTCTGATGACCTTTTCATTTTCACTTGAAGGCTTTTCTGGAAGCCTGAGGTGCAAAAAGAGGCAGCCAAAGGTGGACCACCCTCTGTGATGGTAAACAAAAGAGTGTGGTGCCCCAGTCATTAGCGGAATTGCTGAAACCTTTCCAGTAGATGAGATAGGAATCAGAAGGAGTGCTAGCCCAACCTGGGTTCCAATAACAAAGCATTAAATCTTTTGTTTTTAATGAGTAAACAAGGCAACAGATGTGGTTGCAGAGCTGATAACCTTGCCTGGACCTCTTTCTCAAAGAAGGTGACCTTGCTAAAGCCAGGTATTTATCATGGCATAGATGCTTTGTTCCTCGTTATTCCAACATTGCCCTTTGCAGTTAGATATTACAAAATGCAACAGTATCCCCTCTGACAAAATTGTTTTTTAGTCCTGATCAATCTCAGATGTTCATGGTATTCACTTTCTAACAAGGATAATTCATTTTACACATTAAATCTGACATTAAAGGTTGCATGTGTGTGTTTTAATACTGCAAGGCCATCACAACTGTTAAGCATCACTCCGTTTGCAACCCTAGAGAGAACTGTCAGCTAAAACGACCCCTGTGGGGGGGCTGATCTTGTGTCAGTGCATAAACAGCATCAACACACACAGCTACATACACAACATTCTGTCCCCAATGGTATGAGAGGAATGGTGGAAGTGAAGCCTCTGTGTGTCCAGCAAAGCAAACAACATATAACATACTTCTGCACAGCTTGCAGCCCCCCTCCACCCAGTCACATCTGCTTCTTCTTAAGCGCATTGTGGATACGGGAGAACTCGCAGTGGGACCATGCCTCTTCTCGCTGGCTCTCTCACTCTCTTTTCACTCTCTCTCTTTCTCTCTGACAAGCATTATTTAAAAAAAACGGAGAACACAGGATCCTGGAATCCTGAAATAAAAGTACTAAACAAATCTGTCCGACTCAGTGGGGTCCTCTTTTTGAAATGGGTCTGGGGTTTGTTGGGAGTCCTAAATCGGCGTTTGCTGCCAGCACCGTTGATGGAAGTTATTTCATCCTCCGCGTAACTTGGAAAGTTTTTGCTCATGAAATTTGTGTTCATGTATTACATATGGTACTTGACCAAAGTGGAAAGCAGCAACTTTCTCAATCGGGGCCTGAATAAGCATTCTCAGAGTGGGAGTTCTGATCGGGAGTGGGATTTGAGTTCAGTAACAATGTGGTTAAAGGAGAAATGGATCTGGAATCAGTGGCTTAGAGATGGTTAACAGATTCTGGAAGCTCTTTAGCTTCATACTTGATCAGTGATGGCATATACACTGCAATCAACAAGGCGCCACTGAAAGCATATTGCTGCAGAAAGAAGTGCTGATGAGGTGGAAAAAAAAACAACACTGTAAACAACATTCTCCCTCAATTGTTTTGTGATAGAAATCGCCATCCTCTAGCTCAGATGGCATCCGTGTCTCATCAGAGCTGTTGTGTTTCAAGTGGACTGTCATATTTTGTGGCGCTCTGCGCAGACTGGGCACACCTGGCATCTCATTAGTCTACAGGTATTTAGATCTCAGTGGGTCGGGGTGGAGTCGTCGGTCATTGGTCGTCTGGTGTGTACTGTGTTCGGTTAATGCTTGTGTGTTTCACTTTTATGCTTAATAAACCTCTTTTCTGTAATCCCGACTCCTTTCCCAACCACCACAGCATGACACAGACCTAGAAATAAGCTCCTCTGCTGCCCATGTGGGATCGATCGATCTCCACCTGGTCCTCTTTTTCAGGCTCAGAAAAGCATGAAGATTTTCCTCAGCACACAACAGACAAGATCTGTTTTCCACTCTGCTTGTGGTGCTGAATCATTTCTCCATATGCTGACGTATAACAAGCACGCCATAAGGCCTACCTCTCACACTATGTGTAGATGCAAGATGGTAAACATTTACAGAGTGCTTGCTGGAGAACAGCACAGTGATGAAGAAAGGGCTGAGCTTCAGAGAGCTGCTTATACAAAACAGACGATTATTGTTTCGCAAAACAGATGATTATTGTTTCTCTGCTTACTTCACCCAACTTCTGTAGTGTCTTAATGCATTACCCTGAGCCTGTATGCCAGGAGACATGCTGCTCTGTCTCCCTGTTTTGTGTTTTTGTGGAAAACCATAAAGCAAAGCTTTCCAGTCACAAACCTGGGGAGTGACACTTTTGCTATCTTTGTATTTAACCCTATGCTTATTTTTGAGACCCTGGACAGGTGGAGATATGCTCTGCCTCAGAATACACAAATGTAAATGAAAGGGTGGAAAAAAAAATGATCAAGATGCAGGGAGCAGAGGTGGTGGAGGAGTTTAAACCCTTAAGCAGTTCAAAGTAACGACGAGTGTGGAAGAGAGGTGAAGAAGAGAATGCAGGCAGGTTGGAATGGGTGGAGAAGGGTGGCAGGAGTGATCTGTGACATGCAGGGACAAGCCAGAAAGGGGAGGTTTACAGGATGGTAGTGAGACCAGCTACGCTATACAGATTGGAGACGGTGATGAAAAGACAGGAGGCGGAACTGGAGGTGTCAGAGTTAAAGGATGGAGCTGCCAGGAAAGAGCAGAAGAGGAAGGACAAAAGGGAGGTTTATGGACGTGGTGAGAGAGGACATGCAGGCAGTCGTGAAAAAGGGAAAGAGGAAGAAGCGGAAGCCTGAAGGAAATAGCAACGGATGATCTGCTGTGGTGACAGAATAGAAGCAGCCAAAAGAAAAAGAAGTCACTGATTTTCTTACTGTATAAATCTCTCTTTTTTTCATTACAGCTTCTTAATATTAATGTACCACGTCATTTTCAGGTAAATCATGGAGATATGGAACCTGCTTAAAGCACTATTGGCTGCAAAAAATAAACAGACCCACAGACAAATATTATTAGCCTTCTAACAGTTCGACTGAGACAAGCTCTGGAGTCTAGACCAGGGTGGCATGATATGAAAACAATAAATGAATCTGACTATGATTATGATGCTGCATATTATGAAAATGAAATGAACGAAAAACAAATTATGATACTGATATCCCCGATAAATGAAACCACAATGGTGATCTGAAAAAGCCTGCCCTGCATTGAAATATTTACATTCGTTGGATCACATGAGATTAGGCTTAATGCTCAGATCATACAAGGATGTTGTATCTTGTTAGACAACTCATTTGTCTTCTCTAGTAGTCCTCTGTAAGAACTGGTTTTACACAAGCTGACATTCTGATAACAGGCCGTGTATATTGTGCAGCCTGTGTTTGGTCATGGAAGGCCTGAGTATCACACAGAACAGAGTTTTCCCTGCTGCAGTAGAACCCATGCGGCGCATCTGTTAGTCATTAGGATGAATTGGGTACGTCTGAGCCGAACAAACTGGATACAGTTCAGTATTTAAATAACTACTGTTATTCTATGAAACATACAAGCTCTGACCTAAAGTTGTGGCAGCCATCACCACGCTCTGAAGATGCAGTACAGCTTATGTGGTTTTGGTTATCTGAGGATATTTCTCAGCATGCCAGGGAAAGGAAAACATCTCTAGGTCACAAAAGCGCTATAATAGATCTAAACGTGCCTTTATGCTTTGAAAAAAAGAGGTCATCATTAGTCTTCATACACAAACTGCCATAGAAAATTCTAAATTTGAGATTTTAACAATTGTGCAAAAATCAGTTGGCCAGAGTCTATAATTGCACCTTTATCCCCAAATCAGTATCATAGCAATATCGCAATGTAATGCTTTACCAGGGACACGTGGACTTGGTAACACGGAATTGCTCTTGGTTGTATTCTGTGCCTACTGTTTTATATTTTAAATTGTATTTGTACATATCATGGTTTGTGTGTGTATTTTATTTGTGTGGGTTTTTTTTGCACTATGAGTGTATTGAATGTTTTACTCCGTGAGAAGGCATAATTCATAGTATAGTATAATTCATTGCACATGTTTCTGTACAATCTATATATGACAATAAATATTCTTAAATCTTTATTAATGGTTAACAAGGGTCATTGTCAGCATAGTAACTGTGGCTAATCAGTGTAATTCTCCATGATACCAACTTGAGCAACATTTTAGTTCTCGTCGATCTACCTGCACATCAGACATAAAGACAAAGATCATGTCTAATATGAAAGCTCTGCTCAATTTCTGCTAATACTGGATGAGTAAAGTTAAATAGCTATCTTTCAAGATGGATTCCAGCAGCAAATTATTGACCAGCACATAGTTCAAACGTTCGATTGGATGCAAGGAGCAGCATAGACTAACTGATACTATTTATGATTAAATTCAAAAGTCATCCACTGAACTGCAGCCTTTACCATTCTTATAACTTTCAGTTAATTGAGTCTGAGTTCTGTATGGTAACTTCATTATTCAATCCCGCTGAGAATTCCTCTCTTCAGTGTGTTCCAGGATTAATATGAGCAGGAAGCCCATCTGGAGGCTCCAACAATGGGTGGCCACACCAAGCCAGCCAATCTGAAAATCTATTGTGTGTGTGTGTGTGTGTGTGTGTGTGTGTGCTACTGTACACCATCGAGCCCTTCTGCATCCAAAATACACACATCAATCTCAGCTCATAGACTCCAAAGAGAGCATGTACAGCCAAGAGCACTGCAGGAGTGTTGAGTAAATATGTTGAGCCTTAGTGTGAGATCTGATCTTCTACAGATGCTACTCTATAGAACGTTCATCATCCACCACATTCAACACATACAAAAGTAAATCGCTGAACATTTTTCAGTGACCCACTGAAAACCTTCAATAACTGATTTCACCTCACTGCTAAATCATACCACGGTTCATGGTTTCGTTTTTTTTGTTTTTTTATTATTCTTTGGAAGGAAACAAAATGAAAGTGGCATAGCACTGATGAAGAAACTTACTCTGGCAGGGCTCGTCGAATGATTGAGTGTCTCTGTCTGTAAACATCCAGTTTAGACAGGCAGCTGCACGACGTGTGGTTGGCAAAGCTGATAGTGACTGGTTTCGTTGGCTGTGTCATAGGTACCGTGATCTCAAACAACTGGAGGGGGAGAAAATAAAGAAGGAAAAGTCAAATTTTTCAATAAAGCCTTGTAAAAGAAGAGCATCAATGGCTTGCAGCACCAAACTCCAGTGTAAAAACCGTTTCTGCAATGTATTCTACAAAAGATAAAACCATACATTTTATTCTATTCTTTTTTGGTTTGTTAGTCTCCGCAGAATAATTACTGAATGGTTTATTAAACTTTAGATATCAGCAGCCCCGTCTGAGAAAGTCAGTCCAGTGGATTAAGAAGAGACGCTGTGACTGAAGCCACAACAAAAATACAAACAGCAAGCCGCACTTTGAATGCAGCGCAAAGAGAGAGCACAACAAAAGAGCAACAAAAAGGACAAACAAGGGAATGTACTGAAAAGGCAAATCCCATTTCACCAAATAAAGGCAGACATCTTCGAGGGCTGCACATATTCTTAAAATGATGTTAAACCTTGTCTCGAGGCTACGATATGATTAAAGGCAGCCCTATTTGTACAAAACACTACTGAAAACAAAACTTACATAAACGAAAACTATAAACTAAAACCTAAATAAACAGAAAACTAAGCTTGCATAACCTACTAAAACAAAGCAAATCAATAAATGAAATAGGTCTAATATCTGTAAGTCCAAAATCTGAAATTCATTTTATTTGGCAACTACATTTTGAATAAATATTAATACAGACTTGTAAAGGAAGTCTTTTGGGAAATGGAATCACCTGTGTTCCAATTCTTTTGACATGAAGTCATCATGATATGACTGTACTCTTAAATCTACGATAGATCAACTATTCCTAAAGAGCAGAATGTTTACATGATGCTTATATAGTATGCCTTAAAGAATATACTTTTTATTGATTTATTTTTCTAACCCCCTGGAAAAAAACCCACAATACTTATCCGTAGCTCAGTGTTAATGTATTGATAATCATATGAGATGTACATATGTAGTGGTGGGAGGAGGGAGAGCCGGAACACCTACATGTGACTTTGAATGAAAACCGAGAGAGTTAATGTGTGCTGGCCGTACCAAGTATGCATTTGCTTCCCGAGGCGATTTCCTACCTCGTCTCTGCCAGGAACTGCCAACGCAATTAGGCCGTCATCTAGCTGGCTTGGTAACAAGGCATGAGAAGCTCGGCACCTCTAAATGCATGTGGCAGCACAACAGATTCTCAAATCAATGAAGAACTCCACCACGGCCACATTTTAGCTCTGGCCAAATCCTCTCCACGCACACACGCACACCTCTATTATAAGACTTGTACACCCGGTTCTTTCATCTTTTCTAAAGAGGGTCCCTCCTTTCTTTTTCCCTACAGAGCATTCCTCAGCACTTCTTACGCACACAACATGGTCATTGAGCTCGCCTGCTATTTGCAAACGTACACGGCATATAGTCACATGAGATGGACTACAGCACACCCCAATCAAAAGAGCCGGGGCAACAATGTGGAGGTAACAAAGTGAGCGGTACGGGAAGTGTTCTCTGAAGGGCTATTAACTCCTACTGTTAATCAAAAACAATAGAAAGGCAAACAAATGAGATCATTTGAGTGGGCTGAGTTAAAACCTGTAATGCAGGGAAGCACTTAATCACACACACACACACACACACACCCCTGCACTGCACTTTATTCACCTTGAACAGCTTTTACCAAGACAGCCGATCGTCAGGCTTTTATTGGCTCCAGCAGTAAAATCTCCTTTCCACAGTTTTCAATAATAAAAAAATACTTTAGTGCTGAATTTACAGACTCCTGGGCCTGTGGATTGTCTGGAGCAGGTGACTTCGAGGTCAGATGAAACTGGAGATGCATTTTAACTGGACTGTCTTAAGGCACTAGAGGTGTAACAATGCGAAATGGATAAACTGACACAGGTGTGCGCTCATACAGCTTCTTCGCGCGGATCATTTTTTAATCCTCCAGTTATTCAAAGCACTCAAACGCATGCGAATCCTCATGCATCACTTCTCTTTCATCTTCGGTGGCTTTGCAATAGGAAGTGCAGTTTTCTGCATTTAAAGGCAAGGTGAAGTAGATTCCTAACATTAACCATCAAAAGGCACCAAAACAAAGGACGTAAAGATACGTCCTACTTTTGTGAAAGGGAAAGGAATGAAACAGCAGGCCGTGCCATGTGGAGACGTGATTCATCTCGCACATTATGCTCCCAGTGTTTTGCAACATTACCGCTCTTTTGTTACAAATCTGTGTCCAGTTTAAACAAACTTCTTTCTTCTTTGTTTCAAAGCCAGCCTAATGCCCTCTCAATACACCAAACAAACGCTAGGGATTCCCGGAAGAATACCCATTAAAGCACGTATTGCTCCTCCGTGTAAGATTATCAAACATAGGCCTGGAACATCTCTGATGGATCAAGATGCTCACACAACAGAAAGACCTTGTGATCAGTAGAAGGGCCCATTTGCATATGACAGCCTTTTGTGTTGTTCAGTTTGTAAAAAGTCAAATTGGAATACTGATCATATATTATTTTGCAAATACTGACCGACTTGGTGAGGCAGTCATGCGCCATAGTTGTTCATCTTCAGCAAAATAGATGTTAATGGGGTATCATTTAAAGTATTCATTGTTTAGTTATTTGCTTTTGATTATTTGGTTCAACTGCCTGAATAAAGCAATTCAATCCCTCCAAACAAAAAATAAAAGAAAGCTGCAGGCTGAGTGTAGCACAGTCACACAGCTACAGGACAATGAGGACCACCATGGCCGTGATGGGTGTTTACCTTCTCATTCGAGGCCAAAATGCTATAAATTTTGCCAAACTGTTGCGCAATCAAAGAGCTTCTTTGCACGGATCATTTCTTAATTATCCAATTATTTAAACACTCATACGCATGTTATCCCTCATGTATCCCTTCTACCTTCAGTGGCTGTGCAGTTTTCTACATTTAAAAGCAAAAACAATTTGTAAATCCTTTATATATTTTGTCAGATTATTATATGTTACTATACATCTTTTGATATTTCAAGATGTATTTATGCAGATATATTAAAAGATTTACACACCTAAAAGTCTTGTAAGTAGGTAAGGAAAATCTGTTAAAAACATTGAGACAAAGATATTCTTTTGAGTGCAAGCAAGTTCAAATGTTGCTCTTTCAGTTACCTGTGTTCCTTCTACTTTAACAGTCGTGCTTTATTATTATTACAGTTTTTTATTGTTGATATAAGTTGTGCTAAGCCCTGCAGTTTAATTAGACTAACACTTGACCTATTTTTTGGTAATTTTAGTAACTTTTGCTACTCGCATTCAGTATCTGGCGTGAGCCCCTTGCACAGCAGCAACTGTAACTGTTTCCACTAACTGTGGATCAGGCTTGATTCCGTTCCTTCAGACTGAACAACATCAACTGTGGGATGCTGGTGGGTTACCTCACATGCACTGCTCATTTTAGGCCTTTCCACAACATTTCCCTTGGTTTACTTCAGGACTTTCATCTGGCCGTTCTAAAACACTCATTCTGTTCTTTAACCATTCTTTGGTAAAAACAGGGTGCCCACTCCCAGTGATTGAGAACATCTGCAGTGCAGCTATTTAAAGCACCTGGGGAGCAGTGACTGGGACGGTACCTTGCTCAAGGGTACCCCAGGGCAACCTACTGATCTGGGATTTGAATCCATGATCTTCTGATCCTGAAATGAACTGATAATCCTACAGATTACAGACTTCTGCATCACGCACAGACGTCATATTGTTTTCAATAAATAAGTGGCCAAGTAATATTTATTTCTCTTTAATTAGTTCTCTCTGTGTACTTTAGGACTTGTGTTTAAATGAAACGGAAATGTTTATGCTACGACATTTGTTTCTTAAAAAAATACAAAGCCTCACAAAATTGTATGCATGATTAAATACCATCGTAACAAACAGATTCTCTTCAACGACCTGGGCCAGCCATCATATCCATCTCAACACACCAAAATACACAAATGTCCCTGATACAGAGTCCCTTATTTCTGATGACAGAGAGTAAATAACAAAAAGACATCCATTCATCACTCATGTTGAGATTTCTTTCTCCATGGTTTGCTGTAGAAAACATTTTTTCAATTACTCATTGGAATTTATGCATGTTTTAATATCTTAATAAAAATCTATCTTTCTTAAAAGAAATCTATGACTTTATGTGTAGCTGTAAAAATAAAATATATATATATATACTTCTTAACAAAACTGGTATGTTGAAGAATCTTGGTCTTCTTTTAGCAAAAAAAAGGGTTTCCATCCTGCATCCTGGAGAAAACATCATCTGCACTTTGATAACACGTTTCAAAAAAATGTTAAACGGAGCAAATTGGAAACGAGTACCAACATGCGCACACCCCAGTCAGACTCACCGTCTTGCTGATGTAGGAGGTAGTGATGTTCATGCACTGGTGTTCCTCGCTGTTGCAGCAGCCTCCACATCTGTAGACAGACACGCAGGGTGGTTTATAGAAGGTGTTTGTGGCTGCCCCAAACTCTTTCCCCACATCTAAACAAACTTCTCGTGGCATGCACAGGGTCTTTCTCCACTCTGCCTCAATACCTGTTACACGGTGAGAGAGCCAGACAGGAAGACGAGAAGCATTAGATGGTGCAGTAGTGAAAAGTATTAGGAGCAAATCTTTCACACTGTGGCTGCTTTACTGATTTGTTTTGAAGCTGACCGACTCTTGGCGGTTTGGAGGGTTGGAAACACCAGTTACATTTCTGGAAAGCTCACTTGGAGAGCAGTTCCAACCCTAACCAAACACACCAGATCCAGCTAAACAAGGTTTTCAATGCCCTTTGAATAATAAAGCAGGGCTTGGGTTTGAATTAAAATCCACAGGACAAGGTTGGAGTAAACCTTGAACTAAACCACACACAAATATGAGTGCAGTCAAACGTGATTCATTTACAAAGCACTCTTCCTCCACAGGATCAGGATTTCATTGAATTTAACAGTTAGATCACTCTGTTAGAGGATTTAGAATCACACTAACCCTTGAGTCTTAAACTAACAAATGGGTTATGATCACTTCAGAAGACTCATAGCATGAAATCAGAGTAATACTGAGATTTATCCGTGCTCCGCTCTCAATTATATTCTTAGATAATGGGCAAGCTTTTCCGAATGGAGGTGAAAATCCAATAAACCTAATTAAAAGCCTCAAGAAACAACTTGGTTTTACCAAGATGCCTTCTTTTTAATTCGGGAAAAGCTTTTTTTAATGTTGCAAGGTAGACAAATTAATAATACATTGAGTGGAGAAAATGATTAAACACTTTATGATATTCTTTCCGTGCACATACCCACTTTCAATGTATCTTGTCTTTTTATTTTTAATATAAACATTTTAATTGACTGCTAGCTTCTCTCTTAGCGTCCTTATCAATAGTGTGGAAGAAATCCTGCACTGTTCACCTCTCCCAGGACATTTTGTGGTTGTATGTACTTCCGCTTGCATATTTCCGTTCAGTTGTACTAACAGAAAAGGTCTTTGTTCCTTTCAAATGGTCTTTCTTAATGGTCTCTGAGAGGACTTCAGGGGGTCCCTTCACTTTTTTTGATTTGTACAAAAGCTGTGATCGTGTTAACTCTGCACCTGAATACATTTTTGATAAACAATCTGTGTTTTAGCTGTCTTTGTTTCTGCTTTACATATGTTGTGTTTTCAAGTAGGTATTCAAGCGATATCATGATTAAATGTAAAACAAAAGAATCAAATTCTTAGCATATATGGCACTGATCAGGTAAAATTATTTAAATGATAATACCAAAGTCTATTTCCATTCTACTGGCATTAGCAGGCCTGCAGAAAGAGGCTATGGCAAAAACAGAAAAGATGATAAGTTGTTTGGTCAGGCTATATGTGCTCAGTGTAGAAAGATTTGAAGGCACTTCACTGGTATTGTGACTTGCAGGGCTCTTTTCAGCCGTACTGAATAGATTACATGCTGATCTATGGTAACAGTGTAACTTTGCCATGGAAACAAAATAAATATCGTTTGTAATAAGTAATATGATCTTGAGCATTATGACAAAAACACAGTTCCGTGTGCTACAGTTCTCCTTAAGGATGAATGGGATTTTTGTTAGTGTCCTATGAAACTTGACAAAATGAGCTATAAGAGCATATTCTGGGCAGAGCACGGACAGATCAGTTTACTCCAAATGTCCAGAATTACAAAGAACAGTAACTCACTTTTAACAATGTCGAAGTTGAAGTACGCGGCAGCGAAGGTCATCTCCTCTGTACGAGTTTCCGCAGAAGGCTGCTCTCCATGTTCTCTTGGACGGGCAAAACGGGGCATGGCCCCCAGTTTGGAGTGGCACTTGAGCATGTTCCAGTAGCTTGGGTACAACAGCTTCATCAGCTCATCCACACTGCCAGCAGAACGAAGCTGCTCCTCCAGGTCAGGCTCTGAGGGCTCCTGGCAGGACACAAAGGTGGAGAGTAAGACGCATGGCACTGCAAACAACACTTACAACGAACATTGTAAAGTACAAGAAGTTGCATTTTAAAAGATTTGATTGGATTAAATTTGATTCAACTTTGTCACGGAGCAGAGGTGAAGAGCCAATGGAATGCAGTTAGCATCTAACCAAAAGTGCAAAGAATAGTATAAACAAAGTCAGATTTAGAAAGCAGCATAAATGGAGCTGTATTAAAGTAGACACAGTGTTACAGACAAAGAAACAGGACATGCAGATTATAACAACATGTACAGTCTGATAAATAGTTTATACAAAGAAATAAAATGGCAGAATTAAAGAGGATCATGAATTGTCCTGTCGTCTAAGTAACATCTCATATATTAAAAAAACCCACATGATTCAAAATCTCTTATGTACTTTCCAAATGTAAACTTCCAAACAGAATCAGAATATCTTGAGCAAGTACACCCGAGGACGTTCCTGAGGTTGTCCCAAGGATTTCCCCCACTGAACACCTTGCCTTAAATGCAAACAGTGTCTGCTTGTAGAAGCAAAATCTAGTGATCCACAGCTATTACAGCTACTTACAAGAAACTCTTTTCTTCATTTAAAACAGAAACAACAGCATAAAGGCACTGACTTTTCAGAAACAGTGGAAAACAATGCTTAAGGCATAGTGTTCTGCCCCATTACATCAGGAGTGTTTTCAAAACCTCTGAGTGTTTTACATTTGTTTTTTGAACATTATGAGGCATTTTGTGTCGGGATTGTCAGTGAGTACAAGTTGCAAAACCACCACCATTATTTAAATGGCTTTTTTTCTTATTCTTGAGGTTTACCATCTAACAAGGGTGGCCTCTGAGTCTAAATCAATAAAAACACAAATGAGACAAACTCACTTCTCATACAAATGTGTGATTTCATTTGTTTCAGGCAACTGAACGAGACAGCAGGCCAAGTGTGAAGCATGTAGATGATTTTTACTTTGTACAAAATGTACAGACATATGGTTTCTTTACTATGAGTACAAACTTGTGTACTGATCGTGTTGACATTTGAAGTGACTATTTGTCATCGTGAAACACACCACAGTGAAACACAATGGAATGCATTATCTGTAAATAACCCACAGCAGCAGGGGGGTAGCTACATCCAGTGGCATCGGATAATAAAGAAAGAAAAGGTGTATTTTAAACGTTAAACAGATTCAGATTGAGTTCTGTTAAAGCGTGATTTGGTATAAAAGAGGTCCAGTAGAGTCTGTAACTGGGAGTTTAATATATGGTTGTTAGATAATCCTAGTAATTCTGTTAGAAATTACGAGTGAAGTCTACTGTTTCAAAGATAGTTTGCAGTCAGTGAAATCAAAAGTGTAGAGAAAGATTCTTGATTCCATTGCAGGACATGTCCAGAGGAAAAAAGAGGATTGTATTGGGAGGAGGATGTTGAAGATGGAGCTGCAAGGAAAGAGGAAAAGAGGAAAGACAAAAACAAAGTTTATGGATGTGGAGAGAAAGAGGCAGGTGATCTGTTTGAAGGAGGAAGATGCAGATTACAGGAAGAAATGGAAATGAATGATTCACTGTGGTGACTCCTGTGGTGAACAGGAGCAGCTGAACGAAGATTATTGTAGGATGTCCAGGATCTTGAATACTATTGTTCTCCTTGCTTGTGTATGCCCAAGGATGCCAATCCCATTATTGTTTTTAGTCAGTCAAATGCTGTGAAATAATAATCCAACAAGCAAAGAGTGAGTATAGCGTGGGTTCTCCTCCTTAATTATTGAGCAGTGGATACAATTCAGCACTTAATAGTTTGGAGAACCTTCTTTTATGTACATATGTAGTCAAGTGAAGTCAAGTCAACTTTATTTAAAAAGCGCCTTTTACAACTTCTGTTGTCACAAAGCAGCTTTACAGAATCCGGGTCCGAGCCCCAGTTGGGTAAGCTGAGGGCAACAGAGGCAAGGAAGAACTCCCCCAAACATGAGGAAGAATCCTTGGGGGAAACCATGATCCAAAAGGGGAACCCATCCGGCTTTGGTCGACACCGGAAATAAAAGGAAAGAGAGAGAAAAACCCTGTATAGTGGTCATTTCCAGTAAACATGAGTTACAGTAAAAGTAAAAGAGTCCACTGATGACTGTAAATGGAGGTTCATGAGCTAACAGTGGAAGCTCTGTTTGAGTGGGGGAAGATTTAATCTTCGTAGCAGCAACTCCTGCAGAAGAGCCAGTCTTCAGAAAATCAGGTCGGGAGAGAAATAAGATGATAGTAGCTTCGCCAACGTGGTGTAGCAGCTGGCATGGAACTCAGGAGACCCTCTTGGAGATCGATGGTCTTACCCTCAGGAAACACCTAAACCATCTACAGCATCTACAGCTTGTGCTTTGTGCTTAATCTAATAGTAACTAGGGGCAGTGGTGGCCTAGTGATTAGGGAGTTGACCCCAGAATCAGAAGGTCATGGATTCGAATCCAACACCAGTAGGTTGCCCTGAGGTACCCTTGAGCTTGGTACTGTCCCCATCACTGCTCCCTGGATGCTTTCAAGAGCTGCCCCCTGCTGCACGTGTGTGAGAGTGTACGAGTTAAATGCAGAGGTGTAATTTTATTGTGTGCTGTGCTGTGTTTCACAATGACAAGAATGTTCACTTTCACTTAAGTGCTGGGAGGCTGGACTGAGCTAGTTAGTGCTAGTCATTTGCAAACTTTCTGGATCTAACTGTGCAACAGCATCAGGTCTCAAAAAGAAAAAGAAGCTACAGAGTCCACAAAGCACATTTTTGCATTTCAACAGTCTTCTTTGCTTTATTATTCAGGGGGATAATATACACAAATAGGGGGGCGATACAATCAATTATCATGTTTTTAATTGGAGGTGGTGGTGTCCTAGTGGCAGGGAACTCTTCAATGGACCAAGCTGCTTGAGCGAGACTGGCTTCTGTAATTAGAAAACAGAAGTCCCCCTGGATAGGAGTGTCTTCTTAGGGCTGTTCTTTTGAATATACTAGTCTTAAAACATTGTTTATGAAGGCCACAAGATGGCGTAAGGCCTTCCATCAAAGCCAAATTTAGAAAGGAATTCAAGGTCACCAATATGGCTACAAAGACTCAAATACAAATACATAATAATCACCTACTATCATATATATATATATGTATATATGTATATATATATATATATATGTATGTATGTATGATACATAAGTATGAAATCTTTGCTTATGAAATTTTTATTGTCAGTGTAGCTGGCTTATCATATAAAGAGTCAACTTCATGACCAAACTGACATTTCCTTCCTGTTTTATAATAAAGGTTTTATTTAAGGTATAAATAAGGTTTGGAAAAGAGAAAAGCCTTGTAGAATTAAACGGAAGTTTGAAGGATAAGGATATACTACCCAAAAGTATAGAAGAGAACGCCAACGCCATGAACAAATACTCAAATATATTTTCATGCACCCAGAGCAGGCCTACTGCAAAAATAAGCAATCAACAGTCTACTGAATTACAAATTTCCCTTTCATTTAGATACCATGTTCACAAAGTTGAGTCAAAGTTTCAATGCAGTTCATTGAAAAATGTACGCAAACCCTAAAATGTATGATTTGGAAAAGTTTCCCTAAAACTGAAGGGTGTAAATCACACCATAATAGACTGAACTGTCATCACTTGGAGGTCCCGGGGCTCACAGTCTACTGACAGTGATGCTTATTTAGTAAGCTGAAGCAGGAGTTACAGGTCCGTCTGGGGAGATGAAACAGTGTCTGTCTGCGGGAAGAATACCCAGTGCACACTTCGAAACCCCACAGAACCCTGACCTCAGAGATCCTCCAGGGAGCAGGAGTTTGGCAGAGCGTGAAAACATAAGCAGCGTCTGCAGGCAGCCAGCAGTCCGTGATGGAAAATGATACCACTGTCTGGGACATTCCAGGAAGCATGCCCAGTTCACCGGCATGACAGATCACCCTCGGTGATAAAAAAAAAAAAATAATAATGAAATGAACCAAACCCCAAGTATCTGAGGTGTCAGGAGGGCAGGACATGCAGCTGAAATATATTCAGCCTTCATTTATCACTCCTTTATATGCAAACAGCATTCATGGTGTCTCACTTCAGTATAACTTTCAGTGCCATGTGCTTTCTTAAACCTGGTTTTGCCCAAGAATATAAAAAAATATATTTGTATGATAAAAATGAGCGGACCAAGAACTGGTCCTTGAGGGTCACCACCCTTAGTCCTCACACATGGAATCTGCTCTTCAGGTTGGCCTCCAGAGTTTAGGCTATAGGACTGGGATGGCCACAAGCTAATTTCTCTTGTTTGTGAATCAAGCTGAAGGCCTCATCTGAATCACTTTATTTCTTGAGGATTGAACCATAGCCTAATTTTAGCTTCTGATTTTCTGCTGCATGTATAAAGCATGCACAAAATGATCAAATCATTGGCAACTAGTGCTAAACACCAGTTTGCTAAAGAAATGTGTAAATTTGTTGATTTATTAGGTAATACACTGCTTTATTTTCTAACACTGAATGGAATTCAGATGTGAAAAGTAAGTATTTTTACATTTTGTGTGGTTTACTTCAGTCATTGTGTTATGTTTTTGGTACATTGGCCAGACATTTGGAAGATGAGTGTGTTTGTGTAGCAAATTGTCACACACAGAGCAGTCAGTATGCTACACAGAGATAAAATAAGATTAATAATAAGTCAACGGTAAGGAAAGCAGGATAAAAATAAAAGCATAACTTTAATGTAGAGATAAAAGTGTTGCTACTTATTAACTGCAATTTGTGTATGTGTGGGGGGGTGGCACTGATAGAGGGTTTGGACAGGGAACTCCTTCCAGCAGTGGGCAACAAAATGACTAAATGCCATTTCATGTTTTTTTTTTTTTTTTTAGTTTCAGATGTGGGCAACACTAGCTGACCCGTTCCTGCCAATGTAAGGGACCTATTAGGTATTTAGGAGAATAGAAAGTGGCCAGGTTCTCCATAAACATGATGCTGGCAGTACTTCTTCAAAATGGAAAACAATCACAGTTCCCTTTGGTCATCAAACAAGTGAGCACAATGCACATTTGCAATCTATAATCCAATCAGTGTCAAACTATCTATATAATTACAGTTACTAATGTCATGCTGTGCTGCTAAGAGTGTTAACAATCTCTGTAGAGATGCCAATAGCCAATAATATGAAAAATAACAAAGTGCAGAGATGATCCACAACGTTTCTGAAAATGATACGAACTAGTGAGAAAGATGAATTTCTGTCAAACTGATAAAAGGAGAAAGAAAGGATATATTCATGAACATACAGGCTCATCTGTGCATAGTGGAATTAGAATCATGGTTTGGGCTTGCAGGGCTGAATCTGGAACAGTGTCTATAGTTTTTAATGATGATGTAACTCACAATGGCAGCAGAGAAATGAATGCTGAAGTCAATTTACAGGGAAATGCATCCAGTCCAATCAGGGGCAGCTTTATTATGCAGCAAGTGTATGATCCAAACAAGATTTGATAACTAAAATCCATCACCAAAGAAAACAATTGTCAAAGTGCAGCGCAAAATAGAATGAAATGGTCATGCTACTCCAACACTTTTGGAGAGAATTGGAAATATTCATATATTGTGTAGAAAATGACCATTTACATTTACGGCATTTAGCTGACGCTCTTGTCCAACGCAACTTCCATTTCCTAATTACAGGGACCGTCCCCCTGGAGCACCTTTACTTGTTTTGTTTTTATCTGCACCACAGATTGATGAGCTTCCTAAAAAATAAATTAGGTGATTGTGATTTTTTTGGTCTACATAAACAGGAAACACATCATAATTTTAAAACACTGTCATTAATTTTAAGTTGGTAACAATTTTCTATACTTTATTATTGACATGCCACATAAGCCAAGAATTAGCTTGAAACAATGTCAGAATGTTAAGCTTCACAACAGTCACGTGGTTTCAGAGATGAAAGTGAAAGTGACTCCTTGTCATTATGATCACACTCCACATTGAACCGCAATGAAAGCCATCTTCTGCATTTAATGCGGACATACTCAGTGGAGCAGTGTTGAGGAACGGTAACTCAGTAAATACTGAACCGGGATTTGAACCCATCACACTCCAATTGTGGGGTCTAGTCCCCAACCACGAGGCCACTGCTTATGAAGAAGAAAATATAATTGAGGTATGAAGTTTATAGTGAGGATTAGGTATTTTTGCCTGTGACTTCTTTACACCGGACCAAGAAAAAAAAAAATCATTGTCTCATCTGACTTCAGGTCATGCATGGAAAACATCTGCTTCTTATGTTTATGATTTGACATCAGCATAAATGTTCTTCTAGGAAACTTTCCATAAAGTTTTGTAGGCATGAAAGTGATCAAATTCTAGCTCAGGTGGTCTTGGTGATTCTACAATGCACCTACAACTGTTCAAGTGTGATCTCTGGGAGTGAGTCTTTCCTCTCCAATCGTCCTCACTGCATGGGTGATGGTGGTCTAGTGGCAGGATGACCCAAGTTGCTCTAGGGGGACTGTGCCTGTAGTTACGAAATGGAAATTGCTCTGGATAAGAGCGTCGGCTAAATGTAAATGTACATGAGGGCAAACTATGATTGTATCCTCCTTCAGTGTTTTATACTTCTCAATTATGGCTAACTAATAGATTTATTTAATAGAATCAGTTTTTTAACTTTTGATAATAAGGGTCAACAGCTTTTTGTCTAATTTCTTTTGTGCCCACTCTGATTAGTGACTATGGGTGTTTGGTTTATATCCCTTACTGAACTTTTAAAAACTTTAATTCATTAAGTTTTAACTAAAATATACCGATGCACGTTCTAGTACACACATTTAAAAACATAGCAAAATGTTCTTTCTGTCCACCTGAAGGCCGATCTGAATCATTTCCCATGGTTTTCATCAAAGAATCGCATCCAAAGGAAGAGTTACGTCTGTTTAGGAACTGGCCAGTTCTTCCCCCACTGACTTTTTCATATTTACGCTGGGAACTCAAACACCACCAAGAGTCTGAACAAGCCCATTGTATTTGGCCTCTTCCCTGCATTTGTTTACAGTGATCTCTGAGATAACGTGCCAGTCTGTTTCCTATGCAAAACAATGGAGACTGTGTGAAATGTTTGTGTGTGTGTGTGCCAAACATACCAACACATTCACACGTTACTGTGTCTCAAACCTCAGGATTAGCCACTATAAAAAACCCTAAGTACAATGCACTATTTTTACATGCCCATTATGTCATAACTAGGGCAGGAATTGGACTGCGGACCAGGAGGCATGAAGTCTGAGGGCAGCTGAACCTCAAATGACTCTTTTTCTTATTTTACTAGTATCAGGAGGGCAACAATCCTCTACACTCTTTCAATGAAACGTAAAGAGTACATGAGTACATGACTCTACACATGAGTAATGATATGAATCTCATCCATGTAATTAACTCACCAGTCTAAGGATGTTAACTGAGTTTTAAACCACATTAGACATTGTCATTTATGCCTGTCTCACCAGACATTTTAAGTCCTCTTGATCTTTGCTGCTCTTTTTAATTGCTGTTTTCCCCTTTCGGTATGATAACCCATTATCAGCCGTTATAATCTGAGAAGATTCAGTGTTTTACGCAGTTATTTGTAATGAATGCTTAAGAAAAGGTCGTCTCTGGAGTTGTACTGACAGAGAGATTCTTCACTTTAAAGCCCTGTAGCCACCCATTGTGTTCTTACTGCACATCCTCAGTATTTCTGTCTTTCTGATTCTATATTCCAGGGCAAAGACAGTCATTTGGTCTCTGATGATCCTGCCCCTCTTAAATTAATTCAAGTGAAAACAGTCAATAACAAGCAAAAAGCATTTAATCATAATGTGAATAAGAGCAAGTGTACCATATATTAAAACAAAGTATACTTTTCAGATATTTCAGACATTGAGAAATTCTCAAAAAGAAGCAGCTAATTAATACATTAATATACCAGATACCAGTTCACTTCGTCTCCACTCCTCAGGCTCCTCTTACTTTCCAAGATTGTGTTAAACAATCTGGTCAGAAACTCCACTGCCATCTCCCCTAAAACCTTCCATGTTTCCACTGGTATGTCATCCGGACCAATAGCCTTTCCATTCTTCATCCTCTTCATCGCTGCCCTTACTTCCATTTTGCTAATCCGCGGCACATCCTGGTTCAGCATCCTCACATCATCCAATCTTCTCTCTCTCGTTCTCTTCATTCATCAGCCCCTCAAAACACTCCTTCCCTCTGCTCAGCACGCTCTGTTCCCTTGTGAGTACGTTGCCATTTCTATCCTTAATCGCCCTGACCTGCTGCACATCTTTCCCAGCTCTGTCTCTATGTTTAGACAATCTGTTTAGCTTCTTTTCTCCCACCTGGCGCTTCTATTGAATACACTCCAGGACTTCTGAGTTCCACCAGCTTCTTCTTACCAGATGTCCCACCAGGTACCTTTCGAACTGTCTCCCTTACCACTTCTGCACTAGTTGCCCAGCTACCTGTATCAAACTACCTCCCAGTTAACCCCTGCCCTCAATTCCTCCCTCTTCAGCTTCCACCACTTGATCCTTGACTCTGCCCTCACTTTCCTCCTCTTCTTGACCTCCAAGGTCATCCTACAGACCACCATCCTATGCTGTTTAGCTACACTCTCCCGTCACTACTTTGCAGTCGCCAATCTCCTTCAGACTTTCCCTCCTGCAAAGGATATAATCCACCCGATCTTCCTCCACTCTTATGTCACCCTGTGCTCCTGCCTCTTCTTAAAATAAGTATTACCTACAGACATTTTCATCCTTTTAGTAAAATCTACAACCATCTGACCTTCATCATTCCTCTCCTTGACACCATATCTACCCATCACCTCCTCATCACCTCCGTTCCTTTCACCAACATGTCCAGGGGCAGCGGTGGCCTAATGGTTAGGGAGTTGGCCTGAGGTACCCTTGAGCAAGGTACTGTCTCCATCACTGCTCCCCAAGTGCTTTCATAGCTGCCCCCTGCTGCATGGTGTGTGTTTGTGTGCATGGGTTAAATGTGCTTTGTGCTCTCACAATGACAAGAAAAGTCACTTTCATTGAAGTCTGCACCAATCACCACTCTCTCCCCTCTCGATCACTTCATCTAACTCATTCCAGAATTCTTCATTCTCCTCCCTCTCACAACCAACTTGCTGGGCATAAGCACTAACAACATTCATCATCACATCATCAACTTCCAGCTTCAAACTCATCACCCTATCTGACACTCTCTTCGCCTCCAAAACACTCTTCAGATACTCTTCCTCCAAGATAACGCCTCCCCCATTCCTCCTTCCATCCACACCATTAAACCTCCTCCAACACACCTGATTTTACTACCCTTCCATCTAGTCTCTCACACACAGAATATCAACCTTCCTTCTCTCCATCATATCAGCTCATTCTCTACCTTTACCAGTCATGCTGCCAACATTCAAAGTTCCTACCCTCACTTCCACTCTCCTCCAGCTCCTTCTCTCCCCCTCCCTCCGGACATGTCTTCCTCCTCTTCTTTTTCTTCTCCTTGGTCTCAATTTCCATCCACATCCTGTTGACTAACAGTACTGGTGGTGGTCGTTGTTAACCCGGGCCTTGACTGATCAGTTTTACACTGGATTACCTTCATGATGTAACCCTCCCAATTTATCTGGGGTTCGGACCTGCATGAAGAAATACACTGCCTTGTGCATCACTAGAAGCTGGTTTGTGTTCTGGACTGCCAATACTTAAGACAGAAATCACCTACAGATCACAAAACTAGAGCTCTTTATGGAAAAATTCAATTGTTCTAGTGTGAGGTGGATGATGATGCAGTGGAGGATGTGAGTGGCATTAAGAAGAAGCTGAGACACAGGAAGACCTGTTTTTATCATCACACCACAATATCCTGCTGATAAACTCCACAACACCGCACAGGCAATAGGGTGGTCTGATCGCATGAATCATAATGGAAATACTTGCAGTAAAGGAAGTAAGGATGCCAACAAAGCCAACCCTGCACCAAGTTAATGCCACTGCAGCTTACCCATTCAAATAACTTAGAAACAACATGATGTCACCCTGAGCTGAAACTCTGATTCATGGATGAGGAGATTTTGCAAGAGGACAGCAGGAGGATGTTTTGGATTTCCTGGACTTGAGAAACGCATTCCTGTCCCGTGGCTCACAATTGCTTTCCTCTGGCCGAGATTCGTTGCAGCGTAAGCCGAATCCAGAGGTACGGCCAAGATGCTGATTTGGAGCAAGACGTTTGTGTATATCCTCTAGGCCACTGCCAGCCTCCTCAGCCATTCTGGATCATGCAGCTGGACCCCTCATCCAAGAAGGGAATTCCTTCTAACCTTCATCACAAAGCTAGGTTTACCCTGATGCATTTTTCACATAATTTCAACACATTTCTGCCTAAATGACTCTATCCAAACCGGTTTACTGAAATGAAAAAGCCCCACATTTGTTACTGATTTCTGAAGTAAGTTTTATGGGCTCCGACAATCTTTCCCGTTGCTGAAACTATACTAAAACGTCTAATAGAAAATGACACATACTTCTCGAAACTATTCACAATATTATGAAGGACAAGAGGTGACTGAAAATGATAGCCAAACTATCTGAAAAACAATGTTGTAATAGTCATGCTGTAACCCTTAATTTGTCAGTGATATCACCCAAATGTATTGCCAAGCAATTTTGTGGTGGAAAATGCAACACATTCACTCTCGCTCTAAATGAATAATTCTTGCAAATAAACAGTTCTGTTGCCAAAACTAGGCCAAAGAGAGGAAATGGAAATAACAACAAATGTGATTAAGGAGTGGTGCTGGTGTAGTAGTAGGATACTGGACCAAGAGGTCACAGGTTCAAATTCCACCTCCAGCACTACTAACATTGGGCTCCAAACCCCTTCTACCCCAAGTTGCTCCAGAGAGACTGTCCCTGCAATCAGGAATTGGAAGTCGAGCTGGTTAAGGGCATCTGCTAAATGCTGTTAATGGAAATGGAAACAAAATCACTCTTTAACTTCACCCCTCTCCGACTGATACTAATCACTGTGGCTTTTTTTTGGAGATCGAACATTGTCAAATGTTTGAATAAGCCTAATAAGCTGTTAGTAAGATATAATCATATGACATTCATAACATAACATCAATTAAATGACTGCATCAACCTTAGAGCATAGGCATAGAGATCCACTGATATGGGAATTTTCCAGAAACCAAAATGAACAAAATGCAGAAAGCAGCCCAATAACAAAGTAAAGTCCTTTTGGGATACAATAAATATGTAATTAAGATTAAATCAAGATCAAATTTGATCATTTCTTTCAAAAAAGTCTTAAGTATGTTAAAAAAAAAAATCTGATTAACAACGCGTGCAATGTAATCGCTACAGAGCAGTGTGAATTAAAGAGATTTTTTTAGATCTGTTTTCATCCGAACTATCTAATCAAAACCTGAGGTTCTTTTACATTTCCAAACACATCAAAAGAAGAGCGATATCGAATTCATGCGGTGTGCAGTAGCAGAAGTGCACACACAGGATCTGCTCCAGACATTACTTTGATCCCAAGAATGAGGCTCCAGAGACGAGGGCCAGCTACATTGCTTTCTTGAACGGGATCTGAGCTTAACAGCATGGACCCTAATCCCCTGAAAGATGGGGCTGAAAAATGCAGACGTATCTGCGGCTCCAACAGGAGATGCTGATGGGGTTAGAAATATTGTCTGAGACATGACTAGGCCTCCAAAACTACCTGATATAAACCTCAGCATTGTGAGGAGAGATCATGGCCTGGGATAAACTGGAAAAAAGAAGAATAACCTTAGTCCAGAGAGAACACAGAAAGAGGAACCAGAGCACACTCAAAACATTCAGATGCACCTATACATATTCTTTAAACAAACTGAATCCATCTTTTATTTTTGCTTTCCAATTGAGATATTATCTTGAGGCATGAAAGCAAAATATACCTCAAGAGAGCCAAAATATATCTCAAAAGAACCCTGTTAAATGTTACAATACAGCTCATAAAATGAATAAGCAAGTAGCTTTATCCAACAATGTCCTCATACACATTACACACACACACACACACACACACAAATCTGCATCTTCCAAATGGAAATGTTTTTCCCAGTCTTAAGCAATATCTGCTGAACCCATTAGGGAAAGCCAGCAGCATCAGTTATAAAGCTTAGTCTGTCCTTTCCTGAAAAATTGCTTTGTCAATAAAAGAGCTCAGGTTAAAGTCAACGTTAAGGACCTTGAGATACAATTATTTATACTGTGGCATTAAAACGTTTATACAAAATTCTGAATCAGTTCAGAAAGTTCTATAAAGCAGTTTATATAAAACAATTTATCCAAGATTTTCTTAGCAGAACTCCAGACCCTTAGTGAGCAAGCCGAGGGTGACTGGGGCAAGTAAAACAAAAAAAAAAAAGAAAAGCACCCTCTAAAGAGCCTTATATAGTCAAAGTATAGTATCAATTTTAGTCATAGTAGCTCTTGGAATACAGGAATTAACATTCCCTTTACAATCTCTTAACCCGTCTGTAATTTTTAGCTCTGAGCTGAGCCAACGTATGATTAGACACGGTGATTCCAGCCACAAGTTTGGTTTCTGTGGTGCAATAAAGTTATTAGCCTGGAATATGAAATACTAATAATGATACCAGAAGGAAATTAAACCAAATGGTCTGTAACGGAACTCCTGAACTCTCCAAACATCAAACTATCTTCGCTCTGCACAAAGAAAAAAATAAACTCTCCATTTAGAAGAGCTGCAAATGTGAGGTTCTGCCCTTTTCTTATGCTCGAAATCTTTTAGCTTTGGATTAATCATGCATTACAGCAGACCTCCAGACGAGGCAGCATGAACACACACCTAAACCAATGCCAATGAGTCCGTTTTCCTATTTAAACCAAAAAAGATGAAGCATTCTCTTTTGAAGTTCATTAGCAAAAAGATTTTCACAGGTTTAGGTTTAGGTTAAAATATATCTTAAATACATTACAGTCCATTAAATACTCTCAAACCATGAGAACAATTACAGACTCTGAGAATCTGAAGGTTTATGGACATCTATTGATCATGGATTTTTAAGAGAGCAGGCTGCTTTGACCAGAATGCTCTCAGCGACTTTAACAAGACATTTTAAGTGTGGGCATAACGACACAGAAATCTGTTATACAGCAGTGCAAAAACACGTAACACGTAGCCTTAAAAATTGACACATCAAGAGGTTCTCCATTAATTCAACTTTTCTTCATTCACTTCAGTTCAAAAATATTACTGAATTTCAGTTTAACTCACTTTTGACAATAGAATCAATCTGTGGGCTGTGTGTTGTGTTACTGATATACATGTAAATATCTATCGATCTTAATTTTGTTCATTTGTGTATGTATTTTCTTTGCATTTCAACACAGAAGGCCAGCATGGCTTAAACATTCTGCTCTTCTAATGAACTATAAATATGTGCTCAAAAATCAGTTTTCTTAAAAGTAATAAACACTAGGTTCCTTAGAGAAATACATAAGCTACTGAATTTTGTCCTTAGAACCAGGCTGAAGCTGGTGACCTAAAGCTTAATTCCAGGCAGAAAAGCCGCTGACTGTTACTGTTACTGTTAACCTCTGCAAAAATATTGCTGATGCCGATCAATGTGGAAAGGGTTACAGAAGCTCTTGGGCTCCAATCAACCACAATTAAGAGTCATGAAGCCAAAAGCAGAGAAAAGATAGCATGTAATTAATCTTCCCGGGAATGGGCAAAATCTCAGCCTCGGCAAGGCAGAAAATCACCCATGAAATAAAGAGGAAAAAAAAGGTTTCCACCATCTGCCACTGAGCTAAAGTGAGAACTGCAGCTGGGTCATGCACCAAGACAACAATCCAAAACACATGAGTAAGTCCACAGAGAAGAATGAGAAGAGGTTCAAGAAGAGGAACTTCCAAATGTGTTGGAATAACCAAGAGCTCCAGAAGTAAACCTAAATAAGATCCACTGGCAGAACGACGCACTCCTGCACAAAACTTCTCAAACATCAATAAGGGACCCACAATTTCCCCACAGCGGGGTCAATGATTCGAAAATGATTCAGAAAACCTTAGCTTACTTTTTTGCGCCTGGTAAGGCGGCATAAGAAATGATATGCACTTTCTTTTCTCAAAAATGGGAAAGAAACATTGTTTGACATTTCCAAACAAAAATAATTGAATTAAGAAACAGAACTTATAGCTAAAGTGCTGGCTGATCTAATCTAGGAAACACTCTGATTGTTCTAATCATTTAACAATGAAATCACACGTAAAAAAGCATGTGGTCTGACTCTGACACAGGAAGCAGTGTGGTTTTCTTCTTCCCCTTTCCAGCTTATGCAGGGTGTTGGAGCTTTGCGGCGAGCAACATGTTAAAATAATCTGTTCAGCAAATCGGTGGCAACCACCATGCTTCGTTAAACTCCGTCTGAAGGCATGAACATGCTCACTGTTGCGGAGAGGTCAGAGGGCACAGACACAGGCATTTCTGACAGTGTTTTGACCCAGACTGTAGCCTCCCCTGGAAGAGATTAAGTGTGCAGTGGAAATCACAAGGGCCACACAGAAATCACCAACACTGTGTGAAATTCTCTTGCGCTACCACTGCCCTGCTTGGAGCAGAAAGGTGAGATTTTTGACCATGAATAATCCTGGATCTGTCTACAGTAGCTATAGGCAAAATGAAACACTAAAGTTATATTTGACTTGGATTCCCTCTATAGCAAATAAAGTGTTTTCTATGGCGCTTATGTTGGTGATGGTGTGTCCTGCAGTCAAGTCCTGGTAACAACAGAGCAAAATATTTGTGAACTATAAAGAGTTAATTGATATAACACACAGGGATGCAGGTAGAGGACTTCTGTATTATAAGAAAGTTTTGAGCATCTCTCTTGGCTTCAAATCAATAAATATCCCCTAAAGAATAAAAAAAGTGGTCATTTCCTGGCCTCAGTTTGAGCTCATTCATTAACTGAGCAATGAAGGTGTTAGGCAACGCCACTGAGTTCACTTGCAGTAGTAAGACATTGAGACACGTTGATTTTGACATCGGTGGACACTACTGAGTTCCCACTCGGCTGAAACGATGAATCTCTGAAACGAGTGATAAAAAGACTAACAGCCCAGAAGCCCTGGATATGCTAGATCTTTGAATTGAATTAGAATTGCATCTTTATTTTTTCCACTGGGGAGGGAAACTCTAATATTTTATAGTAGAGATTTCTTAGTATGTGTTTTTCTGAACATATCACCGGTCTGTTGTGTAAAATCCAGAAAAAATATCTTCATATTGTCAGGGAAATATCCAACTTTAGGCCTGCTGCACAAAGAGAAGAAAATGTCAAGTAAGAAATAAAGCTGGAAAGAAGTAGACACAGATATTCAGGTAGTATCAAATATAACTGGGTCATCCAACAAAGCAAAAGTAAAGCACATACTTTCATCTCAGCACAGCAGAGGTAAACCACATCTTTTTTCCCCCCAAACACCCATACCCTAAAGCCATGCCACTTTATATGCACCAGTGCCAAGTAGCTGCAGAACAGACAGCAAAGCCAGGCTGGCAGGCCTGAGCTTATCTCTTCCCTGCAGCCCTGGGACTAAAGCATAAGCCAGTTTTATTTCCAGACCAACCTCCCTTATATCCAAAGCTTTGAAAAGAGAGTTAAAGCCTGTCCTCCTGATCTCAACTCAAGGCCACAGAACAAATGCTTAAACATGCTTCTTTATCCCTTTTAAAGATTTGTATTTTACAGAGGAAACAGAAAGTGACCTGAGAGATGTGTGTGTGTGTGGGGGGGGGGGGGGGGGTTTAAATGAAGAATTTAATTCCTGATTTGGCCAATAATAGCAGGAACTGGCACATTTTGAGCAAGTTTTATTTATAATTACTTAAGCTTAAACCTGATCTTTTAAGGTGTGAGGGGTGGGGATTGAATTAGTTTGGCACAACCCCTTAAGAAATGAGCTTTATTTTCTCTGCTCTCTAGAGCCAGATTATAGTGTGGGAGTTTGGCCAAGTATGCTTCTGCTGGGATTACACACAAGCGACTTACAGATTTCAGAACAGCAAAAAGAGACGATCCAGATGCTTGGAGAGGAAAAGGAGAGGACTTTTTAGCAGTTAACAAGGGCACATGTAATTCGATTTTCTCCTTTCACTGTCCCTGTTTCAGAGGCAAACATTCTGCTTGAATTAGTGAAAAGGAAATATCAACATATCCACTGAAGCTGTAGTGTCTGCATTACACCTTGGCAGGCAGAATAACAGCTGTTTTTCACGTAATATTTAACAGCATTTAGGCTGTGGTTATGAAATTACCGCACAGACAAGGGTGCAAAAAATACTGCACGTGTATACAAATTTCTTCGAATCATGAACTGAACAAACCCTTTCTGAACACACTGGTAGGACTGCACTGATGAAGCACATTCCCAGTAGAATCAGCACAAAATGTTTCAATGTATAAACCTGTCTTGTGTGAGATGTGACAACAAACGTATGCCGGGCAGAATCACGGTGCAGAAATATTACAAAATACGTGATGAATTACATCTGTGATTCACTACACATTATACTTCAATGGGGCAGCGGTGGTTTAGGATTTAGGGACTAATCCCCAGGGTCAGAAGGTTGTGGGTTGGAAACCTGGACCAGTAGGTTGCCCTGAGGTATCTTTGAGCGAGGTACTGTTCCCAGTACCTCCGAGTGCTTTAAATGAATAGCACTATATTGAACACATTCAACAACTATGCTGCAAATATATATAAAGAAAGAAAGAGAAAGAGTAGAGAGAGAGAGAGAGGGATCGATTCGAAAAAATGGGAGTGTCTTTCTGTCTGGCCGCAAATTCATCACATCCAAAAGTAACACACATAATGGTCACGTAAGCGTTTCACAACCGTCGCACAAAATTGCTGGTGATATTGCACATTTGCAACAGTTGCCCAACGCTGAGTCTCCCTCTGGAGCCTCCCGAGACCCGGGGCTCATGTCATCTCCTCGTATGACTTGCCCTGCCTGCCTCCACAGCCTCCCGGCAGGCGGCGAGAGTGCTGAAAGACAGCTCTGATAAGCTGACCAAGAAGAGTGGCTGGCAGGTGGACTGCTTAATAACAGTGTAGATAAGAACACATGAAAGTAATCTCCTCCACCTGTTCAAATTCCCAACCTGGGTGGTGTAAACACACAAATATGCTATCTTTGTCTCGCATTGGCTTCGTCCCTGTTGTTCACCAGAGCCCCAAGGCATCGCTGAGAGTTTTGCTTTTAAGGCTGAACATTTCAAGAAAGTTACACAGCGAGTCTACCAAGAATACAACGAGAAGAATCTCCAAGAGCGCTGGAGAAACTGTACCACTCCACACATTCTTCCTTACAGGTCACGTGACATTATCCCAGCTTGAATTGTGAAATGCAGTCGGGCCATGCTCAGCATTTTGATCTTAACTGGAAATGCTCACTCAAAATTCATTGAAGGACCAGCTGAAACAAAGAGATGAATAAAATGGAATAAAAAATAAGAATAACCACCAACAGATTAGAGCCTTTCAGCAAGGCATCCCTGCAAACTCTCTCAACAAGGAAACCCACAAGGACTCCAGACTGTTGATAACCACGGGGGAGCTCGCATCGTCCTGGTGAGGGACGGCCACAGCCAAAGGAGCGAAAAGTAAGGTCACCGGGCTAGCCTGATGATGAGTGATGTCCAATGACTTATGGAAGCCCAAAAGGAGCTGCTATTCCTATACCGTTCTGCCTCATGAGCAATTGTGAGACCATTTTTCAACTCCATGGCACAAGCACAAGACAAATATCCCCCGAATGGATTTAAAATAAACCATTAGAAATTTTAGAGTCTCTCTTTTGTTGTCCTTGGGTTTGACAACTCCCCCTCTGCTCCCTTATACCCCCTGAATTCCAATGAAATTAATCTTAATAAGCTTTGAATTTTACATAGACTCCAGGGACTTTGGGAGAGCTACGAAAACAAAAGAGAGCCGGTCTAATTTTAGGCAATCGTGATTAGTGCTCGGCCTTTACCACACATTACTTGTCCACCTTGCCGTGTGAGGCATATGGGATCATTTATACAAAGCATTTCAGACAAGTTCCACAGCGGTTGTTGTGTATCAAAAGTCAGATTGCCATTCTTGAACTCTTCCCAATGACTTGAACGCTCTTGAACAGGCCGATTGTTGCCGCATCCGTGAGCCAAAAGCAACATCAAGATTACATTTGACTAAGTGTGTGTGTGCGTGTGTGTGTGTGTGTGTGTGGGTGTGTGGGTGTATGTGTGTGAAAGACAAAAAGTGGTCACCTCACAGTTTGGGAACTCCTGAGGAATAAAACCTTTAATCCAAGCCATTAAGCATATTGCATGATCAAATGGCCACATGTTTGAGATTATCTGTGATTCTGATCCTGAGACTTAATCTCCCTCATACACACGGTGACCCAGTGGCACCTCTCATGAGCCGTCAAAGTGAACGAGTCATGTTGTGACTTGTGCCGGAGTATCGGAGTGAGATGCTCACCTATCGACCGAATGGTCCCAGGTTCTCCTACCAGCACGACCATTATTTGGTTCCAAAGCAAGACCCTTAAACCCAGATTGCCCCACGGAGACTGCCCCTGTAATTAGCACCTGGATTCTGCTAAATAAATTAAATGTCATATATATTTTTAATATCTTCTGTATAAAAGCACATACATATTTAGTGCATTGAGACCAAAGCGGTAGCTAATTCAACCACCCACCTCCATGTCTCCAGGCTCCAATTCTGTCAAACAAAACCCAAAGCTGTTTCTGTCCACTAACATCATCAACACTGCCCACTGCACACCTTTTCATTTAAACCTCATCTTTAATAGACCACCCTGCCTCCAACCTAGAACACAGAGCTGTTTAATTAATCAGACTTGCATTTAGATCAGCAATTTCAGCAATTAAGAATGCATGAAACGGTGAAGTAACATGAAAGTGATTGGTCATTGTGAGCACGTGGCACAGCACACAGTGAATCACAGCAGAATTATTTCTCTCTATTTTATCCACACACACCAGTGATGGGGACGGTACCTTGAACGGAACCACCTGGTCTGGGACTTCCTATCACGGAGTCCCTAAACTCCACCTGGTCACCTGTAGGCTGCTGTTTCTGGATTAAATCCTTAAAGACATTATTTTGATTTGCCTGTAACAGCTCACAGGACAGCGGTGGTCTAGTGTTTATGGACCAGGCCCCATGATTAGAAGTCCCAGGCCAGTAGGTTGCCCTGAGGTACCCTTGAGCAAGGTACCGTCCCCATCACTGCTCCCTGTGTAAAGTCACAGTGTGTGTTTGGCAGCAGAGTTTTATTTCAGGTTCAAATCTCTGAGCATCCCAGTCACTTTCCAGTCACAGTCAAGAAATTACATTACACCTAGCCTAGTCTATATATATATATAATTGTTGTTATTATTATTATTATTATTATTATTATTATTATTATTATTATTTAAAGTCCAAAGAA
>CM029367.1:31324411-31344644 GCA_017165825.1 Hepsetus odoe
TGAACATGAGAGACAACAACACTGTCCTTCAGGAAGATCTGGAGAACGGCTCAGGTACAGAGATCTTGGAGCCTATCCCAGAATTCATGGGGCTAAAAGCAGAGAAACACCCTGAACAGGTCACCAGTCCATTACATAGCAGACACATACACACACTCACACACACACACGCGCACACACACACACACAACTAGGAGATAATTTAGCTTTTTGAATCTACCTGATGTGTGGCTATGGTTTGCACAGTTGTATGTATTCTACTTCACATCTACCTAATTAAGTGTAAATTCCTCCCAACCTCACTCTAGTCCTTATTTCAACCCAATATATTACCCTAACGCTAAGCACTTATTAATTCTTATTGGGAGATAACTTATAGTGTACCATCGAAAGTCTGAAGGCACCATTAGTGATGTGGATGTTACCCAAAGAAGTGCCACATTGTCCCGTGAAAGTCTCACACTTAACTGCACCCACTGAGTTCTTAATGCTTAATGCGCTCAGTGTTCTTCATGGCTAATTGCCCCTGAATGGAAGTGAGAATTATTATCTGTCTCCATGGACACCATTACACGTCACACCACCTGACCCTTAACCCCAGCGTTGTATATACAGGCACCGGTGGCATGTGACGTTAAGCCATGTGTGACCCTGTGCAATTCTTTACACTTTCACATAACTCACACACTCTTTCTCAGGCAGGCCGGCCTAACGGCTCGTGTTTAACTGTGGAGAGTAAAAAGTGGAAACTGCTGGCTGAAGTGGCTGAATGTTTCATGAATCGTCTTTGATCAAAGCAGGGCGAAAATAATGTTTCTTTTTAATGTTCATGGTCCATCCACATTTCTATGCCTAGTGTCAAATCTGCAGTGAAGGCCATGAATACAGATAACGGTGATTCAGACGTGGTAAAATAAAGTCAGAACAAACTCTAGAAACATCCGTCGAAATCAAAATCTACTCAGTTTGTACAAATGTGTTAAAAGTACAGCATGTTGTGTCAAATACATAAAAATGATACCTTGCACATCCATCCATTCATCCATTATCTAAACCGCTTATCCTAATCCAGGTCACGGGGAGAGATGGAGCCAATCCCAGTGGTCACAGAGTGAAGGCAGAGAAAGGTTACTAGTCCATCGCAGGGCAAGGTGATATATTTCATTTATTACATATTTAATTTTAATTCGACGTCATTTTATCAAGTGTAATAACTGTTTGTTCACTCTGGAACCCCTTTAGAAATGCTGTCCTGCGGCCTTCCATCCTTCCTAATGGAGAAAGATGAAGCCCACCTTTCAGTAAAGATACGGCCAAATACACAAGCCTTTTAAGAAGACTTGATCAATAACACCGGATGTACCAGCACAGAACAGAGCTGCTTAGCTCCCTATAGGCCTCTGAAGGAAGCCTGACCAAATGACTGGACTGTAAAGGCATTCCTGCTCTGCTCTGCCACCAACTGACTTCCATCTCAGTACAAAAACAATGAGATTCCAGAGAAATTCCACAGTGGCCATGGCCGGGGCACTGTGGGACCAAGAGCCGAGAAAGGTGGCCTGGCCCCGTTTGATTAGAAATGCATACCATGGACTCCCAATTACAATTACAGTCTCAACTTAACTTCAGTTTTACTAAAACTACAGGCCAGTTCGTCAGTTATCATAAAGGGATCAAAAGCTCTGGTCCTGGAGAGTCAGTTTCCAGCACAGCTGGATGATTTCCCAGTTTCCCACTAGCCACTCCAAACCTGTCGACCATTTGTTTAACAGGTATTTTGGAAATATTCACTAAACAAAGCTCTCTTCATCCATCTTCTGAAAATATCCAACCAGTTGAGGCTCGGTGGTCTGAAACAGCAGAAAGAGTAGTGAAAGTGACCTTTCTTATCATTGTGAAACACAGCACAGCACAGCACACCACAACTAAATTCGTCACTCACAGCTGGGGGCAGCTATTAAGCGCCAGGGGAGCAGTGACAGGGACGGTACCTTGCTCAGGGGTACCTCAGGACAACCTACTGGTAAGGGGTTCAAACCCACAATCTTCCAGTCCCAACTCCCTAACCACGAAGCCACCGCTGCCCCTAGAGGGCAAATAACAAGCCACGCATCAACAAATGAGCTAAAGTCTCTAATTGTCATTGGGTTTCTAATAATAATGGCCTGTGAGTGTAGATGACATCAGCAGTTTTGAACCTAGAGGGCAATCTAGCATCTCCAGTCCAGCTGATGGGCATTCTTCAGACCGTGAGAGGAAATAAATATGAGATCCTGGAGGAAACTCAGACACAGAGCGAGCAATCTGCATACAGATAGGAAACAGGGCGTCCTGGCTGAGAGCCTCTGTTTTATACAGTTAAATTATACAGTGAGGTTTTTTTTGTGTGTAATCAACTAAATATCATTCTGTGTACATTTTGCTGAGCCTTACATTTACATTTACAGCATCTTATCCAGAGTGACATCCACATCCTAATTACAGGGACAGTCCCCCCTGGAGACACTCAGGGTTAAGGGTCTTGCTCAGGGACCCAGTGATGGTAGTGATAGAGGTGGGATTTAAACCTGGGACCTCTTGATCCATTGGTCCATAGGCAAGTATCCTACCACTAGACCACCACCCTACTTTTTATTTAACCCAAAATGTAAACTTTTGTAAGTAAGTTAAGCTACAGGGTAACATCAAAATGAACTGTGACCAACATATAGCGACTGCAGCTGCTTGAAGGCATCACCGGTGATGTGCATGTGACAAACACAGTGCCACATGGTCTTTTGAAAGTCTTGACTCCATCCACTGAGCTCCTGATGGTTAATTCACTCAGTGTTCTTCATGGCTAATTGCCCCTGAATGAAAGTGAGAATTATTATCTGTCTCTACGGACACCATTACACATGTCACACCATCTGACCCTTAACCCCAGCGTCGTATGTACAGGCAGCGGTGGCATGTGATGTAAAGCTAATGTGACTACAACAACATGACCCCTCACCATCCTTCACACTTCCACATAACTCACACACTCCTCGTCAGGAAGGCCGGCCTAACACCTCCACCTTGACACCTCCAGTCTTTTTGTCATTGCCAACCTGTATAGCATAGCTGGTCTCACTACCATCCTGTAAACCTTCCCTTTCACTCTTGGTGGTACCCACCTGCCACAGATCGCTCCTGCCATTCATTTCCACCCATTCCAACTTCTTCACCTCTCTTACACACTCCCCATTACTCTGAACTGTTGATCCCAAGTATTTAAAGTCCTCTACTCCTGCCATCCTATCCACTCCACTGTCCTCCCTTTCATTCACACTCCTTTTTTTTGGTTATGATCATGACCAAATGGTGATAATAAGCAAATCTCTCTAGGATCACAAACTAAAGAAAGATTAGAGGATAGCTTAAAAACTGCATCCACAAATATGTTACAGCCTCTGATACAAAACAGTGTTTCCTATTAAAAATGGCACACATGTGTAAAAGGGTGCTGCACAGGTACCTGTTTGGTCCTCCAAGGTTTAAATGTGCCCTCAATAGTACAAAATAGCTTTTAGTTCTAATTGTGACCCTTAAATGAGTTTTAAAGCCACTCATTTAACCCATACAGACATATTTACACCTGTTCACTTCCAGTTTGCCTTTTAATTAGGAAACATTAACCTATAAGCAATGAGTCTGCAATGAGTAATCAATGCATGGAGTACATATGTCTTCTAAGAGGTGGCCTAGTGTTAAGGGACTAGGCCCCAGTATCAGAAGGTTGTGGGTTGGAATCCCAGACCAGTAGATTACCCTGAGGTACCTTTGAGCAAGGTACCATCCCTGTCACTGCTCCCCGGGCGCTTTAAATGGCTGCCCACTGCTGCACACTGCGCGTGGATGAAAAGCAGATGTTGCATTTCTTCACAATGACAACTAGTCACTTTCACTTCTCTTTCTCTTCCAAAAGTATACTAATAAAAGTGCTGAAAACCTACCTACCTTACTTTTGAGGGTAGAGCTCACATAGCCTGCTGAAAGTGTTGAGGATTTAAGGATTTGTTTAAGCAGAGAGTTTCAAAGTTCAGCATTTCTACAACACTATTAATGAAAAAAACACCAGACAGAATGATCATGATCTGGAAGAGATTTATAGTGATGTATATATATGTTTAAATAAACCGCCCCATTCGCTTTTTCGCCTCAAATGCCAAAAGTACACTGACAGCAGATGTGATTTCCGATTGGTTCCTGATCCTATTTTTGCACTTAAAGAGTTTTCTCTCTCTCTCTCTCTCTCTCTCTCTCTCTCTCTCTCTCTCTCTCTCTCTCTCCTTTCTGTCTCTCTCCGTTTAAAAAAAAACCCAGATTGATTTGGACTTCACACAAAAATGCAGCGATAAGGCAGGAAGTGCTTTGCTGGGGGCCGCCAGCCTGAGAAATAACACGACGGGGAACGTTAAGCCTGTTCCTGTGAAGCAATCTTTGGCTTAAAGTTGAAAGAAATACCAGTGCAAGTGATGAAGGTTTTAGAAGCTGCTCTGTAATAAATCTAGTTAACATCAAGTCATCTTAGCGAGACCGTCTGTCCATACGACCCTGTTATGGTACCTTATGGTCACTACTGTTGCTAGGAGAGTTTGTCTCAGGCTTAATTTCTCATTTATATAATTTAAGAGCAGAGCTTTTTAAAGAGTCATTCATCTTTTCTCTCTTGCTTAAATCCAGCAGGATTAGGGTATCTAATTGATTGTCCCAGCGAGAGCGTGAACACACTTTCCCTCATGTTTAATTCCTACATAAACACACGGACGCAGCCCTGTTTCCACAACAGACACACGGGGGCTCAGGTTTCACTGTGATTAACTTGTATGCAAAATATTTCTTGACCCACATCAAGATTCATCTTGTTCGTTTCACAGCGATTGTTCTGGCCTAAATGCTGCGAGCACTTAGCAAGCTATTTTTCCCCTTTCTGTAAAACGCAGGCCTCTCTTTGCTCGAGATAATTAAAAATGAGAGGGACTCAAATTGAAAACAGTCGCAGGGTCTGGTTTCTGTACTAAGCGTTCACATTTTCTTTCTAGACGGAGCCTCATTCTTCTAGCCATGATTAGCATGTTGGATTAACTGTGAGCTACAAAACAAGAGCTGATTCTTCCCTGACGTGGAGATCAAGGATTTGGTGTTTATGGTGTTCACGAAAACCAAATGTACGTCCAGACATTGTCCACTGCCTCAGAAAGTTCTCCCAAAACTGCTCAATACAACCAAAACCAACAACTACATAATGGTATTTGGTGGTTCCCTGCTCTAGTGAACTAACGGTGGGATAATTTGATGTTGGAGCTCTTCCCTGGTGAACGGAGGACTCAAATAAAAGCTAACCTTCTTTAGGCTGTAAATATTCTCTCCATTTGTGGTGTGACACTGCAAATCTCTGGAAGTGTCTCAAACCCCAAACGTAATGTGCATTTTAGGGTCAGGGCTTTATCTTGCTGGTGTCTAAAGGACTCAAAACCCAATTGTTAATGCCAAATTTGTGTGAGTCAACATCAAGCCCTTCACAAGTGGTCAGTTGGTGGTTCATCATCCAAACACATAGCTCACAGGGTAATAGGTTTGTGTGATGAACCTCCAATCTTTGTAAAACTCCCAGTTAAATATTACTACCATTATAACAAAGTCACAGCTGTACCTCCATCCCCATAATATTTGGTCAACAGTGCGTTTGTTGGACCAATCATGAGAAGTTCAGATAAACTGTGCTGCAGCAGATGGGTTATGGTTAATGACTTATGTGGTGACCTGTAAGGGAGGTGGAGCTCATAGACACCAGTGAGTGGAAGTACAAAGAGGATGAAGAATCCTAAATGATTTAGATGTACTAAATATCACTAGAACCAAAAAGGGCAGAATTTTGAAATGAAATGAGTTTTGAAGTCATTAAGGACCATGGGTTTAAGGATCAAACCAACACTTGAAAAAAAATGTAAATGAAAGTTACATACTACAAAAATAGTTATTAAAATTAAAGCTATGCTAGTTTTTAAATAATGATAAATTAATAAAAATAACAAATAATTTTGGTGTAGTCTAGTTCTGTCAAAGTCAAAGTTCTGACCTGAACCCCACTGACATACCATGGCAGGACCCGAAAAGAAAAAAGAAAAACTCCAAAGTGACTGAATTAATACATTCATGAATTATTAAAGATTAATATTATGGCCAAAAACTGAAAGTGCCTGAAGTGCCGGATGTGCTGCATGTCATGTTCCTCAGGTTGTGTTTTGCATTGCACTTCATTTTGGGGAGATCAGAAACAGTTAATGTTAAACAAACAAATTATAAGAGAAATCAAATCAGCGTTTCTTTTCTCTGCAATGGAGGTGAAACAACAAAAAACTGTCTGAATGCCTGTTTCCTTGCACTGTTCATTCACTTCATATCAGATTTAGCTGTAGTGCGGTGGAAACCACACACACCCTCATGTACACACACACACACACACACACACACACACACACACACACTATTTGTTGCTTGCAGCCAACGAAACCCATTAAAAACCAGCGCCGTTCTAATAATCACTCTGTACGCCATCAGCACTTTCACTGCTGTCATCTGGAACCTCCAGACGCACTGATGTTTCATGCCCTGGATCTGACCCTCCACAACATTACAAACACAGCAGTGCCAGACAGGAGAGAAATCCAAAGGGACGTCACGTTTATGAGGCCAGACCATTCTTTTAGTCAATATAGAATTCTAAATAAAATGAAGGGAGAGCAGCAAAAGGAGACTGTTCTAATGAGAAAGAGGGACTGTATGTAAAAATCAATGAAACATAGCGATGGGGCCATGATGTTTGTTTGTAGTTGTTTGTTTCACAGCCAGCTGTGTCTTTTTAACTTTCCAAATTCAGAAGTACGCAGGACGTCCTTGTTTTACTGTCGGTCAACTAATTTCTCCATCTGTGCTTTGTTTGCATGTAAATGAAAAAGTAGCACACAGTAAAATCAAATCTTTCTCTCTCATCACCAGTCTGAAATGGACTATCTGCTACTGGGATGGTGGTGATCTAGTGGTAGGATACTTGGCTATGGACCATGGTCACAGATTTGAATCCCATATTAACATCATTGGATTCCTGACCAAAACCTTTAACCCAAAGTTATTCCTGGATAAGAGCGTCTTTCAAATGCTGTAACTGTAAATGGACTAACAGCAGTTAAACCTCACTATTTCTCCGGCTGGGAGCTGCAGACTTACACAAGGCATCTGACTGTAAAAGCAGTGGGACGGGGTTATTCGGCTGGGGGTCGGATCACAGACAGTCTGCATTGCAATGCGCCCCGCAGGGGCTCTGAACTGCACTGCCCCTCGGTTCTTGGCAGGCCGTGGAGGAGCTTGAAATCGAGTATTTATCAACTATTTCAAGGCACGAAAGACTTTTTTTTCCCTCCCCGCATGTCTGCGCAGGTTGCCAAGAAAAGGCCGTGATAGATACAGGCCGATACGGTGGCAGGTCAAGCCACCAGATGTGAGTTACAAGGTTGAGGAATGTACTCGAGTAGGAAAGAGGGGCTTCCAAGGGGGAGAGGCGTACATTCACAAATGCTCTGGCCGAGGAAGGGCTGTCTCTACGGATAATATTCACCAGGTTTATAACGCCATACTAGACAGGACAACAAGTTCTTGCAAGGGTCACTAAATGAATCCTTAAACAGCTTGTGGGACACCTTTGCAAGACTGAGGGTTACTCTGTTTTTTCTCTGGGGAGGGGTTGGAGCTGTCTGGAACATGCAGAGATGTAGATATCACATCATTAGTCACATCATTTGGACTCAAGCTACAAATCTAATCAATTTAACAGAATCAACAAAAACTTGACACTGACTTGAATACCAATGAAGCAATCTTTTAGGACTCAAAAGGTCACCAGAGTGGAAGAGAAGGCGGTGTTTTCTTGCCTGGACTTCTTCCCATCCTTTCATGAACAGGAGTATTGATTCATTTAACAGTTCTTTTGAAGTGCTCTGATTCATTTCCGTTCTTAAGCTTTGCTTATTTGTTATTGGGAAGCAACTGAACTTTGTGGGCTGGAACTCAATCAAAAAGCCCTCAAGAACTACCCTGCTGTAGTAATTTAACAGGTTAAGCTCGTCTTGTGCTACACTAGACTCAACTTGAGAATTCCTGCATTGACTCGAATTGGCACTGGGACCTAGTTACTAAACACTAGACCAGCACTTTATTTATTTATAAGCATAAAAGTGAAATCACATGGAAATAACATTTAGAAAGAGAAGGGGCATTACTTGTTTTAACCCTAAATGGACAAAAACAGACAGAATAGACAGTCCATCTTTGTCCATCGGTGCAGGACAGAGTGAAGGAGAGTGAGAGAGAGGACAGGGAGAGTGGACGGTGGAGTTCAGGGTGTGTGGAGTGTGTGTCCGTGATGGAGAACTAGTAGAGACGTGGATGAAAGTGAAGCGGTGAAGTTCATGTGGATTATTTTCAGTAGATTGTTTTTATTGGAGTTGAAGTTCGAGGCTTTAATAGTCTTTAATTCTATTAATATGGAGTGAGATTCAGTTCACTTTCAGCACAGACAGACGCTCCAGACGTCCTTCAGAGGAGACACGTCTCAGTTTACACTCTCAGTACACTCCTGTACTTTTACTTTACACACTCAGTACATTCCTATACTTTTACTTTACACACTCAGTACATTCCTGTACTTTTTATTTTATACTCTCAGAGCATTCCTGTACTTTTACTTTATACTCTCAATACATTCCTGTACTTTGTACTTGGTACTCTGAGTACATTCCTGTACTTTTTACTTTGTACTCTGAGTACATTAATGTATTTTTTACTTTATACTCTCAGTACATTCCTGTACTTTTTCTCTTTACTAAAGAAGATGAGTCCATACTTCTAATTTTACAAGAGTAATTTTCTTTACTCTGCTCATTAATATATTCTTTTTTGTTTAAACGTAGAAAATCTAAAATCGTATACATCTGAAGCGGACACGGGCAGGTGGACAAAGTGTCCCTCCTCATTTCATGCAACAATAACAAAACATACTGCTTTTACATAGAATAAAAGACTTCACAAATTGGAGCAAATAAATGTGATTCATCTTGAATAACAGCACGGATGGATGTGATAAATAGCAATTCATTATTCACTTGCTTGACAGCTCCAATCCGAGGTGGCCCCGTTCCTGCTGGCTTAGATTTCAAGGTTCTCTGACACTCTTTGTTGTGAGAAGGGATTGGGCTTGGCGTGTACATCCACGAATACCAACAAACACAGCTCCAGCCATTCTGGATCTGAGTCTTAGAAACACAAACACTCTGAAATCTGAGGATCTTCAGATGGCTTATCTGAAGAAGTGGCCGCGGCAGAAGGATGCTCTAAATGTCGCTGTCTTTTATCTCGATGGCCCTCGCAGGGGAGAGAGCTGTTTATGAGACTGTGCTATTCATCCATATGTGAAAATGAATTACAGATGCTTTGAGAAAGGATGCACAATGAGAGAAAATGCTAAGAATGCCTGCACACTGTTTTAAGGGCTTCCAAAAGGAGCTTTATTTTGAAAAGCTCAAAATTTCCACAAGTCTCCATAAAAACGTCTAGGGACAATGCATGACAGCATGCAGGCATTCTCCGTATTTTTCCAATCATTGTTAATTGAAAAATGCAAGGCCAGTGACTCTGTTGAAGAATGTTAAGAATGCTGTTCTTTTTTTCAAACATTTTGTATTGTTTATTTTAACCGTTGGTCACGACGGATTAAGTTCTAAGCATGTACTGTTTGTCCATCCAGTGTTTCCAAGCATCTCATAAACAGCAACAGTCGCTAGGCTATTGAGAAAATTTGTGTAAAAGTGGCTGATTTGGCAACCATCAGGGTCTAAGACCACCTGATTTATACTTGAGACCCCCTGAAACCCACCAAAGCAAAGTTTTCAGAGATTTCTGCGTAACCCAGTGTTGGTAGTGCTAGAGGTGGTATTTGAACCTGCAACCTTGGTGCACAGGCAAGTATCCTACCAGCACCCACCACGCATTCTTGACTGTGCCTGTAATCAAGAATTGCAAAATGCTCTGGACAAGAGAATCTGCTGGAAGCGCTGTAAATGTTGTCTTTCAGGAAGAACTGGAAAACTGTTCCTCACTGCACATTAAAAATACAAGAAAGTCTGATTTTTTGGAAGCAAAATATGAATGAATTAGGGAGTTTTGCAAAGTACTGTACATGTAATAAATAATGCTCAGGATGCAGAGGGTTGTGATGTTATCGGGGGGACATTTGCACCAAAAAAACTGCCCCTTTAGACAACCAAATTCCACGGATAACATTCATTTCTAATTTGTGAAAGTGACTATTTCACACTGTGAAGGCACCAGAGCACAAAACACACAGTGAACCACGAGGAAATACTTTCTCCGTATTTAATCCATCACACACACTGTGGGCAGGCATATCCAACTGGGATGTCCGCTGCTCCAACTGGGGAGCAGCGGACAAGCTTGCCTGGAACTCATTCCCATGACCCTCCGATCATGGAGACTAGTCTCTAAACTTTAGGCCTAGTCAGAGCTAGTCAGAGCCACTTTATAGTTTATATCAAAACTACAGTAATAGAGTATAATAGCAGTGCCCTCCAGATGAACAGGACAGAATCTGAGATGTAAGCTCTTTATTTCGACCCTCTCTTACCTTAATATTTCTGCCTAAATACCACCACCCCTCTCACTCCCAGATGGCTGTGATGGTCCAACTCTGTCGTTAAGTAAAGACTCTTATTCTTATGTCAGAAAACACTCAGAGGACACAAACCCCCACTTGTGATTCTGTTTGCAAAACTCTCCAGATACATAAATCAAGCTGATGTTTTTGCATAAAGTGACACCAGCACTTTGTATTCAGTTTTATTGTCATTTGTAAAAAGAACAGGGTCATCAGCAGGATGCAGTATGGAAGGAGGGATTTGTGAGTGTAAAGCAAAACACACTAATTAGAAACACTGTCAAAAAATAAAGCATATTTCAAAATACAATGATGTCTGATCTTTTGTGTAAACAGTTGACTTTAAGCATAATGGTTCCCTGGACTGGACCACCACACATGCCACAAGCGATGTCACATCCACACATGAAGTAGTGTTTTCTGTTGGAGCACAAGTTCAAGAGTAATCCACGCAAGTTCAAGAGTAATTCAAGAGTAATCCATGATGAAGCTTCTGTGCAAGTTTTCTTGTTGTTGGATAAGTGTTGTTGGACTGGAGACATCGTGCTCTGTTCTTTCTCACCTCCTCTGCTGTTCCAATATCCCACAAAATGCCTCAACATTAGGTAATATGATACCCAAAAATATCAGCACAGTGGCACCAATCATTATGTCATGTTGAGACAAAAGCTGCAAGCAGTGCCAAACAAATACCTGGAGCTATGCTGGGAAAGGATTGGACAATCAGTCCAATCCTGACAGGATCAGAAGGACATGGGTTTGAATCCTGGACCAGTAGGTTGCCCTGAGATACCTTTGAGCAAGGTACTGTTCCCATCACTGCTCCCCAGGTGCTGGATATCACTGCCCCCTGCTGGAAGGTGTGTGGGTTAAATGCAGAGGATGCATTTCGTAGTGTTTCACTGTATGCTGTTATTCACAATGACAGATAGTCACTTTCACTTTGTCCGTTTTTATGGTCTGTGCGAGAAACCCGAGTTCCTGGGTGTCTTAGGAAGAACCCAATCCACACTGAAAGGAGCCAGGCCATCCTAGGTGGGAATCAAACCTAGACCAAACCTAAACCTAGCACCACAGCGCTGCAGACCTGCAGCTGAACACCAATTTCTGCCATTTCAAGTAGACTAAATTTATTGTCAGTCAGTCAGTCATTTTCTGCCGCTTGTCCCAAGCAGGGTCATGCTGGAGTCCATCCCAGCTCACACGGGGTCACACCCTGGACAGGTCACCAGCCCATCGCAGGGAGGGGCATGACGGGGACAGCACCTTGCTCGAAGGTACCTCAGGGCAACCTATTGGGAAGGGGTTCAAACCCCCGATCCTCCGGCCAATGCCCGAACCACTAGGCCACCGCTGCCCCTAAATTTACAGTTACAGGTTTAATAGCTGTTAACTGGCAATCAACACAAACCGCTGGCTAAACGGCACCGGTCTTGGGAGATGTCTTCTGAAATCTTCTGGATGGTGGTCTAGTGCTAGGGTACTTGCCTATGGACCTATGGACCAAGGTTCCCAGGTTCAAATCCCACCTCCAGCACTACCACCACTGGGTCCCTGAGAAAGACCCTTAACCCTGAGTTGCTCCAGGGGGGACTGTCCCTGTAATTAGGACATGGAGGTCGCTCTGGATAAGAATTTAAATGTAAATCATCTTGAATCTGGTCAAAATATCTTACATCTTTTACTACAAGGCTCACACATAATTTTATTAACTCATTCAAGGGATGAGGATGTTCGGGATCAGTGATGAGACAGTTTATCTCTCTGTGCTCTCCTCTTTAGGGTTTGTAACTAGAAACTAGTAACTAGAGCCATTGCTGTTAACATTATCAGCTCACATTGTTCTTATGAGAAATGCTTTTTTATACAGCTCTGATATCAGTTTAATGTTTTTTTTTTTTTACAATTTTTGCATTAAAACACCCCAGTTTGGTTATTTTTGTAACTGTGTGCTTGGTGTTTATATACTAGAACAAAAACTGCATTAAGCTGACTCAGCATTATTATATATGAACAAAGCCGTCTGGCTAATTTTACCTTAAAGTTACCAAAAAATATAGTTTCTTAGCCCTAGCATGGGGACAACACCTGGAACACCAAAGAAAGACCGAGCAACCATAGTATCCCATAGCAACCACCTCATTTGAGATTCATCAGCAACAACTTTAGCAACACCAGGAATACCCTAGCAACCAACTGCAACAATGTATTATGCAATTTCCCAAATAAATCTCTCTGATTCTGATGAGGTCTATATGAGCACAGGATTTAAGATTTTACAGAAATGATTAATTATATTCAGTTTCCAGATTTTTAAGATATGGTGGTTAAACCAAACTTCTAGACAAATGTAATAATTAAAGGAAGTTAAATAACTTTAAAATCAAAGTTCTGATGTACTGAATTAATGATGTAGGCAAATTCATCCTCCTCCACATACTGAAGTAGACACATCTATGAGTGCAGAATCGGGCTTGTCTGTAACGATATCTTCTTTCGGCTGCTCAAATTTAGGGGTCGTCACAGCGGATCGTCTGTTTCCATTTCTTTCGGTCCACTGCATCTTCCTCATTCAAACCGATCACCTGCATGTCCTCTCTCACCACGTCCTTAAACCTCCTCTTTGGTCTTCCTCTTCTCCTCTTTCCTGGCAGCTCCATCTTCAACATCCTCCTCCCAATGTAATCCTTGTTTCTCCTCTGGCATTAAATCAGCAATTAGACCTCTCTTTTGATATTAGCACCATTCCTGGTGTTTCAAGCTGTAGAAAATAAAACTGGTCCTGTAGAAAAATGCCTCTGGATTTTGTGCAATCATTGTTGAGCTGTCCCAGACTATGTAACGAGTCTGGAATAAAAGAGAATCGAAAATGCCTTGAAGTGTGAGAAGAGGTGTATTTCCCTTCTCTTGGCTTGTATCTAGAATTTTGAGGGTTATTCTGCAACAGAAATCAGCAGAAAGAAACGTAAGGGCTACATTTAAAGGAGGATCAAAGGCATTACAAGGGACTTTGTGGCATTGCTTGGTTGCTAATAGAGAGACTGCAGGATTTACCCCGGTCTGGCTCCCAGCCATATCAACATTTCAGGATTGCATTAAGACATTTGCTTGGAATGATGTGTTTAACTGCAATTGATATTCCATCCTAATGAATAACCAGGTTTAGGCAGCATGGTCTGCTCTGCCTTTGGGAAAGGGGCAAGAAAAAAATAGGTTCATTCTGTCCCATTAGAGACTGAGGCAAGAATTCCTCGTTACTTAAGTAGAGCCCTGAAACACACTGGGCCTGTTTCTCCCAGAGGATTAAACCCACAGAACCTGGCAAACGTTCATGGGAAACGGCCTACATACCGCTCTCTCTCTCACTCTCTCTCTCTGTCCTTACTCACTTTAGAGGGGTCATCCCCCCCCCCCATTCACACTGGTGCTGCTGCAGGACCAGACCAACCCCTCGAAGAGTGCTAGTTGTTATGTATGTGCCTCTCAGAGTGTGTGTGTGTGGCTGGCAGGACGCAACCACCTCCCAAGAGTTGCTCCGAAACGATATGGAGTCCATTAAAGCTTCACTGCGGCTAATGAGACATTGCCTAACCCGCAGTACAGACTTTATGTGGTCCTCAGAGACCTATGAAAACACAAATTCACCCTTTGAGCTACATGATGTTGCATATGGGGTGGTAATACATGCATGCACAAGGGCTTAGCATGACCAGCTAGTTTTTCAACACTAGCATGGGCCCCTAAACCCTGAACAAGGTCCCAGAGCAGCATTTAAAGGAGGAATTCTTTGTTTAATAAAAAAAACATAAAAGAAAGACATTCAAAAAGGTATTATTCTCAATTCCTTCACAGAAACATACATTCAATGATTATAAAAACGTTGCCTGATGCCAGAGACATTATATTGCTAGACACTGTAGCCTAAAATGTATTAATGGTGAAGGGATACATGCATGGTGTTTGGAGAATAGTCCAATCACCTTCCCATATAAACAGCGTGGTGGGGGCAGCAATGGTGGGTAGGGACAAGTCCTAGTAGATCACTGTGTGGATTAACCAACACAAAACTATCAAACTGCTCAGGTACAGAGACTGGACTGAAAATGAGAGACAACAACACTGTCCTTCAGGAAGATCTGGAGAACTGTTCCTCAACAAGACAATAGAAATACAAGAAAGTCTGGATCTTTGGAAGCAAAATATGAAGCGGTGACTCTTCATTAGAATGAGAATGAGAAGACTGGAAGGGTGTTTCTCCACCTTTTGGACTATATTCATTGGGATAGGCTCCAGTACTCTGCAACACTGGTTAGGTTTATATATGCTGTTTTGACAGCATTCAGTGAACCTTTTCCTATTGCTAACTGAGAATGGAACCAACCTCTGGAACCAGGCAATGAAGTTTATCAAATTCTGTAGTGCATTACATTCTTTTTGGACATTTCCTCCCATTCAAAGAAAGATAGACACACAAATATATGTTCATGTAAATAAATAAATGCAGCTCTTAGGGTAGTGACCGCCATGCCACCACAGGAAGCTGTCAGTCACCACAGTGAGAAGTAGCTGTGCTGATACAGCTGGCAGAGGGCCCTCCTTGAGCTCTGTTGTTTTCCAGAAAGGTCTAGTATAGGCCACAGAGTGCCATAGGAGGTATACGATGACTGGACCTGGTGCCAAAAGCATTGGGTCCTCTTACATTCTATTGCAGTTCTGTCTTGTGGTCCGTTCCTTTTTTCTTTCTTCTGATGAAAAAGCTTTTATTGGCAGTAGTGTATCTGATTTCACAGGATATTTCCTAAATATTTCTACACCCTTCTTGCACAACTTTCATATAAAGTGATGTGGCCACACGTCTCCCTCCTGGAGAACATTCACTCTTTTTTTTCTCTCCTTGCTCTCTGCTCTGTCTCTGCTTTCATCACACACATGCTGACAGAGAGTCTACCAGAATTTTAAATCCTCGTCCTCTGAAAACCAGCCTTGGCATTGTTGCCGGGGTCAATTTTATTAAATATCTGTGATCTGTGTGTGCTTTTGTGCGCCAGCTACCGCGTAAGCCCACTCTAGTGACTTTGCAGTGTGAAGTCACACACGCACACACACAGCATTGCATTTGACCCAGTCTGCTATTACATCTCCAGGAATGTCCTCTGTGAAATCTGTGTGTTACAGTCACTACAGGGAGCCCTTAACTGCTGCCACTACCATTGCATAATATTAGAGCTTACTATTTGCCCACTGTTAACCCTTTACAAGCAGGCATAGAATATTTCCATACTCCATACTAAAAACTTTTGAATTTTTTTATGATAAGACAGGTGATGGAGCTTAAAGATCTAGGGATTTGTGTGGCAGTGATGAGAATAGACAGGATTGAGTACATTAGAGGAACAGCTGAGGTCGAATGATTTGAGTGCAAGATCAGAGAAGCGAGGCTGCATTGGTTTGGACCAGAGGAGAAGGAGAAGGATGTTGAAGCTGCCAGGAAAGAGGAGAAGAGGAATGACAAATGGTGTGGTGTGAGAGGACATGACCATTTCTCATAATGAACACACAGCCAAGCACAGAGTGAACCACAGTGAAATGTTTCTCTGCATTTACACACAGCGAAGGAGTGTGCAGCCATAATCCAGCACCCGGGGAGCAGTGATGGGGAATGGTACCTTGCTCAGTGGAACCTCAGGATAACCCCCTGGTCTGGGACCTTGTGATCATGGGTCCTAGTCCCTTCCCAATAGGCCACCACTGCCCCTTTTATTGATTCCTTCAGGATCAATAACATTGTCTTTGATTCAGAGGCTCGTGCACAGAGATGTAAATACATTAAAGAAGATGTAGGTTTGACTAAATTTCTTAATTATAAATGAATTACTTAATTAGTCATTAAAAGCAGTTATAAAACTCTTCATAAAGCGTAACCACCCAGACCAAATCTTTTCCATCGGATGTACTTCTACTTCAGGATCCCAGTGTGATTCTGAACACTCTGAGTCAGCCACTCGAACCTGCTCTCTCATTTCACTCTCACATCTCACATAGTTCTGCCTGACTTAAGGAAGATGCTTAAACCAGCTTATCAACAAGCTCTTCTTGGGTTGAAGTGAGTGTGTTAGGATGAGGAAAATGCAAAAATGTGCTGCCTCCAGCACTGAGGTTTGGAAACACTGGTAAGTTGCAAGAGTAACTCCTCTGTCAGCTGAGCAGCCAAAAACTGCTGAGCCAGTTAATTGGAGGAGGAAATCAGCAGCAGACTCAGCCTTCTGGTGTTATATAGAGGATTTAACATGTTTTTTGTACTCTATTTAGGAGACTGGAATTACTACTTATGAGTTTGGTTTGGCTACTTTGAGAAAAACTGAAACTCTTCACAGCTTTAGTTCATTCATATATATATATATATATATAATATGGAACCAGTCTGACAGTTTGTGCACATATAGCAAGGTATAAGCATATGGGTTTATTCTTCAGCCCTGCTGGAAATGCATCTTAGTGAGCTTCTCATGAAAGCGTAAACCCCTTTCTTGAAGCATCTAAAAGAGCTGGACTTATTTCATAGCTGCTGCACCGACTACTGTTCAAAAGTGGAATAAAATGCGGGATCAAATCTGAAACACCTTCTTTAACCAGGAGTCCAAACTGCTCAGCCATATTTTGGGCCAAACCTCAGAAACTTTTATGACCCAGTTCGGGTAAGAGCTTTTAGAAGAATCCAAAGTCAGCCAGTCCTACAGAAATGTTTAGGAACTCTTCATTTAACTCTTATTTTGCTCAGCTTTAGATTAAACACTCACAAAAAGATCAAACACTCTTGGATCCACCCTTCAGAACTAGTGCATGGAGACGGCTGTCTAAGCTTTAGCTGTCAAACGTAACCAAATCGAGACAGTGATAGTGGTTAGGGAGTTGGCCTCCAGACTGGTAGACAGTGGGTTCGATTCCCTCACCAATAGGCTGTCCTGATGTACACTGTCCCCATCATAGCTCCACAGGTGCTTTCAATAGCTGCCCCCTGCTGCACGTGTGTCTATGGGAGAAAAGCAGAGGTTGAATTTTGTTGTGTTGTGCTGTGCTGCGTTTTACAATGACAAGAATAGTCACTTTCACTTTTTTGTGTTGAGGCTTTTGTGCAGAAATAAGTGAAATCAATCAGACTGTGTCACGTAGACTTGTTTAGGCTCTAGTCCTCTGTCCTTATGTCTTTGTCCCGGAGGAGAATAAACCAAAGGTTACAGACCCGTCCTGCAGGCGAATGCTCTCTGGTCCAACTCTCTGCGTTCTTCATTCATGCTTTTTTTTTCTTTTAAATAACGGCAGCCTAGTGGAGGATCACTAGGTTCCTGGTAGCTTCAACTTTGATTCTTCTCAAATCTTTTGGCAATTCATTTGCACCAATTTTGCCTGAAGAGGAAAAGAAGCTCCTAATAATTCTGCACACCTTGATAGAGGGTGTTGATCTCATTAGGCCACGCCCCCTCATTACACAAACACACATCACCTGATCTTTCAATCCAATCAGCATTCAAGTTTCTACAGCTTGGAGTTGAAATAGATGCAGAAAAATGATGACAAAATAATCACTCCCCTAATAACTGCACACAGTGTAAAGTGTGCTAAAATGCACTTAATTTACACTCACTTAGTGTACTTGTGGTGGTGGTGGTCTAGTGGTAGGGTACTTGCCCATGGACCTATTGAACAAGATGTCCCAGGTCTGAATCTCACTTCTGGCACTGCCACCACTGGGTTCCTGAGCAAGACCCTGAACCCTGAATTGCTCCAGGTGGACTGTCCCTTCACTGTTTTGAAGTTGGAGGTCAGCTCTACGTGCACACAGTTTGGTTGCTCTAAGGTATCGTCAAGCAAGGTACCATCCCCATCACTGCTCCCTGGGTGCTGGATATAGATATATGTGTGGGTGAAATGCAGAGGAAGCATTTCGTTGTGTCTCACTCTGTGCTGTTCTGTGTTTACAATGACCAATAATCACTTTCACTTGCTCCAGCTCATCTTCTACAGCTATGATTGGCTCAGGTGTTGGCCAGCATCTGCATATATAACTACATTTCTTAAAATGAATAAGGAAACATTCCCAGGCTTGGACAGTGTTCTCGGAAAAAAACCCAAAAAACCGAAGGTGGTTTTATTTCTGCAGGCAAAACTCTGTTAAAGCTGGAGGAAGAAACCTTGGGAGGAACTGGGACTTTGACACCGGATAACGAAAGAGAAGGTAGGATTAAAAAGAGTGTAGTATTATTAGTGAAGCATTCTAGACAGAATTAACCTCAGATGGGCCAAACCGTCTGCAGAAGGAGTGAAGTCCTTTCAGGTCAGAAATAGTTTTGGTTTGTCTTCCAGCTGTGGTTGGGAGAAGCAAGAACTTCACACTAACTCTTATCCTGACTTTCAATATCAGGGGTGAGGGAATAGTGTCAGGGTTTTTTTCAGTAATGTGGTAGTTACATTCTGACTCTTAGCCCTCCCTCATGCTTGGCTTGTATCTTTCCTGCTAAATTTTGAGTCACCAGTTTTCAGATGACTTTATTAGCAGTAGTAAAGGACAAAAGGTCATTGTACAGTTCAGACTCCCCTCTTTTTTTATTCTTTATTTGAACCATGTTGTTGCAAAACAACTATATATGCCTGTCAAACCTAACCCCCTATGAAAGTGAAAGTGGCAGCACAGCACAACACAACGAAATTCAACCTCTGCGTTTCACCCATACACACATGTGCAGCAGGGGGCAGCTATTGAAAGCACCCGGGGAGAAGTGACGGGGACGGGAACCCACAATCTTCCAATCCGGGGAAACTCCCTAACCACTAGGCACCGCTATCCCCAATGACGCCTATGACTTATCTTAAAGATAAGATCTGTCTTATCTTTGGGTCATTCAGTAGATTATGTGAAATTAATGGGAATAAATGTTAATAAATGACCACGCTACCGCAGGTCATTCCTACCTGCAGCAATAAGACTCCACAACTCATCATCATAACATTACATTGCTTGTTTATTATTATATATTATGTTATATCATATACTATTATTAATGTATATTGTTATTGTATTGTACAGTATTATTATTATTATTATTATTATTATTAGACTTATATCTTACTACTTGTTTATTTATATATATTTATAATTTATTTAAAACCTATTTATTATCATGTATCATTACTGTGTACTGTATATTTGGTCACATAATTCTTGTAGATATGTATATGCATCTTGGTAATATAGTATATTTGTATATATATTTATATTTATATATTTATATAGATAGATAATTTATTATTATAGCTCCTGTACTTTTCTCCTTTCTCCTGTACTTGTTCCTCTTTCCTTATACCTCCATTTTTATAAATCTTTTTTCTATTCTTTCTGTACATCTGTCACTTTTATAAGAGCCCTGTAACGCCCAAATTTCCCATTCGTGGGAGAATAAAAGATTACTCTACTCTACTCTACTCTAC